>VMDR010002703.1:0-85273 GCA_007922815.1 Macrotus californicus
CCTAGAAGTAGAATTAATGGGTCAAAAGGTGGGAATGTTTGAAAGACCCACAATACACATAGTTAAAATATTCCTGAAAGGATTGTGCTAATTAACCCTCCCTAGAGAAATGCGGGAAAGTTAAGCCAAATTCTTTCAATCATCATTTTCTCTTCCCTTCTGTCTTTTAAATGTTTAATGTGTTAATTGGATGGATAAAAAATTGCCTCTCATTTTTGCAATTGCCTCCTTTTTTATTTTTATTAGAGAGGTTAAAAGTCCTCCTGCTGTCGCACATATGCCTGTTACCCATTCGAATTCTTCTTACGTGCGCTATTTTGTCCTCATCCCTCACTTGACTGCTGCGGTCTTCATTTCAGTTTTTCTTCCCTTATTTATAGGAAATTTTCCCATATGCGCCACCACTAGCTTCTCTTCCTTTGTACTGGCTTTTTCCGTCCTCGCCTCATCCCTTGAGGAGAGGGGTGACATACAGATTGTCATAAAATAATCAGTACAAGCAAGAGAAAGATTTTTAAAAAACTAATAATGTCACTCTAAAAAACCCCCAAAGTCAGAAGTTGATACCACAGAGGACTTCGGGGAAACACACACACCAAGCGCCATCATGGTTATTGGTGAATTAATGGCCATACGCCTTCCCGGAACGGGGTGCAGGTGGACATGGCGCTGCTCTGGAGCACCAGCTCTCCAGCACTGACCACGAGAAGGTACGGCTTGAGACCACAGATCGGAATAGAGCCGAGAAATAGAGAGAGAAGGAGGGAGTGTGGCCTCTGGAAGTGCACTTCCCGCACACGGATGAAAACCAATGAGAAAGCAAACAAACACCGAGAACAAAATGCATGCACACATAGCTAAGTGCTATTGCGCGGTCTTCTAAACACTGAGCTTTCTCGTGATATATGACATGCTACTGATAATTAGTACATTGTCCAGGAACGGATGACGCTAGAGTATCTTCACAGCCATGGTGCCCACAGCAGCTCCTTTGGGCTGCTATGGGCAAAAATCAAGCACAGAGCCGCAACTGTTCGTCACTGCTTTCCTTTGCGTGGTGGACTGCTGACTTCTCATATCTTCACGTGACAAAGAGCAGCGAGGGGAAGCAGGCTCTCTCAGGACACTTATAAGCCCATTCGTGAGGGCTCTGCCCTCCTGAACTCATCTGACCCAAATTAACTCCCAAAAGTCCCAGCTCCTAATACCATTAACCAGGGGGCAGGGGAAGGGAGGATTACAACATGGAAATGTTGGAGGAACACACACACTCAGTCCGTAACATCACCAGAGGAGATAAATCCCATTAAAAAGAAAAATAGTGCATCCTATATTTAGGGTGGAACTTGGTGTAAGTTCATTAACTTCTGGTCCTGAGCAAGACTTCTGATCTCCTAAGACTGTATGTACTAGAGTATTAAATAGAATGTATAAGAGAAAGTGTAGACTTGATTTAAGTGCTCACAATGGAACTCCTCTCTGTGTGGCCTTGAAGGACGCCCCCAATCCAGTCTTGCTTAGAATGGGAGGATAAGCCTGTTGATGGAAGGTTCTCAGTGCAGCAGGAGTTTTGGAAATATGAAGCAGCTCTCACTCACTGCACAGGCTCGTATTCTCCTTCGGACTCCCCTGGACCTCAGGCCAGGCTGTGCCTACATTACTGCATACACGCTATGCCCTCCCTAATTTCCTGGAGAAGAGATAGCATGGAGGACTTGTATTACTCTAACTCAATGGCTAAAATTCACACATTCCTTGAAATCTAGATTTATTTAGGCTTCAGCTTAGCCAATATTTCAAATCCACCTCAAAATTGCCATGCCCCAAATCAAATGCATTTTCTCCCCTATTCCACCAGCAAAGACATGGTCCACTTTTGGATCCCCACTGGGACCCCCTATGGCAGTTAATGGCACTAGGAGTCACCTTTAGCTCCCATGGGCCACCTGCCCCCTAAGTCACTGTGGAGATCTTCCGCTTCTGCAGCCACCACCCGTTGCCTTTAGTGGTCACCTAATTGAGTCTCTTTTCAATCCATTTTCCAGAAATAAAAAGCCAGCATGTTCTGCTTCCACGAAACCATTCCATACCTCTTCACCATGGTTGGCCATGCTTGATCTGGCCAGGCCCTGATCTTTATCAAGCACCTCTGCCCCCAGTGTCTTCAGCCGCCCAGGACTCAGAGTATAGTTCACAGAAATGTCCTCTGTTCCCCGCTAAGAGAAGGCTTTTGCACAGCCCTCCCCTCTGCCTCACGTCTTCTTTTACTACTTACCCTCCACCAACCGTCTTTGTCTAAAGAGCACATTCCCCCTTCCGGTGTTGAGTCAGATACCCAGTTTTTACTGAAGTCTTTCCTCAACCCGCTAAGCTGGATCAGATTTCACTGCCCTAACTGCATTTTGCAATTGTTCTCATGCAGATGGAAAAATCCGTCTGTCTGCTTAGAATTATATCTTCAACACACAGTGCCAGCACAGCATAAGGCAGGCCCTTGATCAGGAGTTACTGTGTACTGTTTGCCCGGTGAATGCATGAAACCCACAGTTCCAAATAAGGTTGCCCTAGTTCAACTTCACATATATGACCACATGTATATTATTACAACACCTTGTAATTGGCTTCTCTTTCCCCAGGTTTCTCTTTCTCACCTTCCCCGTACCAACACCAGAATGCTTTCTCACATGGGTGAATCCTAAGATGCTAGCCAGCTCCCTGTTCTGTATGTATGTATGTATGTATGTATGTACGTATTTAATGAGTATGGTTTCCTTTTATTTACATACAGAATGAGCATTGTTTTTCATTACATACTGGGAGTATTCTCATGTCCCTTAGCTTTATTGATACCTCTTGAAACTTACTTCCTACCTGATTCCCCTGCCCCCTCTTCCAGACTCTCACAATTACGGCCAGTCTGAGGGGGTCACCACTGCTGGGATTCAGTGCTGTGACTTTCGATCCTGTCTTTCTCTCTGTTGCCTTAATTGCCCTTCTTCCCAGCTCTGCACGCCTGGGCTCACCCATGGCCCAAGCCCATGGGCTTCTCTCACAGTCCATTTCATCCTTCCCAGTTGATCCTCCTCTCTCTGTCCCCCAAATGCTCACACAGGACTGTAAGATGCACATGTACTATTCGTGCATGCCTCCTTTCAACCAGTTAACACACACTTACTGAGCTTCTGGAGCTCCCGTTACTTATCAGGCACTGTGGGTACCAGGATGAGTACACATCATTCTGCCCTCCAGGAGCCGACACTTTATTGAAGTATTCATGTCACCCCCAAATAGTCTATAAACTTCAGAGGGAAAACGTCATACCCTTGACATCCATTCCATTCACGTGTATTTTAATGAGGAAGTGCTGCCCAAACAATAATCAGTCCCCTGGGGCTTGTGGGAGCAACGGGACTCTCTCTACGCTGAAATGCGGAAACACGGAGAAAAGACCGCTGCATCTCACAAAGTCCTGCCTATTGAAAGTGTTTCTCCATCAGGAACGGAGCCAGACCCAGTCCCCGCAGACCCATCCCGTGTCTTTCATTAGCAGCCAAATGACTGCACTCTTCGTGGAGAATAATGGGCAGCAGTGCTGATTGCCATCACGGCGCACGGCGGCCAGAACCATTCTGAGAGGCACTTTGAGAATACAGCCTGAAAGCCGTGTTGTGTTAATCCAATACTTCTCTATCGATTGCTCACGGTTCAAAAAAAATGATATGTTTGCATAACTGCCCCGCAGGAGAGGTGTTAGCCGCGGTGGCTTTATTATGCCTTTGTCTAAGTCAACGGTGATGACCCAGATCCTGCTGGAGTAATTTTTACAGGAATGGTAACATCCCCAAAATGTAATGAACAAATTTCATTACATATATGCCTTTTTGGATATTAAATATTCTTTAAAAGCAAAAGTGAGGAAAGCTGCCTGCAGCAAATGTGGGTGAAAAGAAAATGTCTCTTTCTTGTATTTTTCAAAAATATGTGCCTCCCTGTCTTTTATTCTCCTGTCCCACCTACTTGCAGTGCCCTCTCCACTCTGGTCCCCAGGCAGGCACCCGGCGTCCTCAGCCCATGCCCCCCTCCATGACAATACCGACCTTCTTGAGCTCATTACAGCCTGTACCCACTCGCTGGTGAACTCAAGGAAGGCAAAGGTCAGGTCCCGTCCTGCTCTGTTCCCCTGTGACATGCTGTGGGTGTCTGTCCAGTGAAGAAGGAGCTCATTCCAAATGGCTAGAAAACTAATAACTAAGTGGTACAAAGAAAGAAGAAATCAGCACTCCCCATAAGAGAGAACATCATTTTATAGTAAACCTTGGAAATAAACATATTTAAAGCCCTGAGTAAAATACAAATGATACATGAAAAACAGTAACTAAAAAGCAAATGGATCCCTGCTAAATAAACATGGTCTTAAAATGACCATACCCAACAGTGCAGGACACATGGTGAACCTGGCACAGATCACCCACAGCAGAAGCACAACGATACACATCGCGTTTTGTTTGTGCTAGGAAAACAACCGGAAATGAGCTAGGAAATCACGGCATATCAATGGGATAGGACACTCCACAGCAATTAAAAATAATAGCCATGAAGATGATCCTGACATGACACAAGAACTGCAGAGAGAACAGGAACAGCCTGATTTTTGACGTCACACTGTGGGTGGGTCTTTAATGTTTCATTCTTGTTTTCACTAGTGTGCTCTGCTGCTTAAGCAGCATAAAAATCGATCATTGTTTTTAGGGCTATGTTCTAAAGTTTCATATTAAAATATAGCATGATCTCTAGCAATTTCATTTTTGCATGGTACTATGACACAACACATTTTTAAAAAGTTTGATAATATCCCTTTTATATTCCTATACAAATACTATGCATATATATATATATATATATAGAGTGTGTGTGTGTGTGTGTGTGTGTGTGTGTGTGTGACTGTGGCTAGCTTATTGCATTTATGTTAAAAAGTTACAGGTAGGTTCCAAGTAAAGATGGCAGATTAAAACTATATATATTTTTTCTCTCCTTCCCAAAACCCCATTAAAACAACAATATGGGGTTTCTTTAAAAGGCATAAATAACAAAAACAGGGAATGAAAGAGGGGGAAAGAGTTACGAAATTTTGGAAGCCGGAACACAGATGGAGACCTAGTACTTAACTTACTAGTACTGAGAAAAATGAGGGGATCAAACTGGTGATAGGGAACATTGAGAAGCAACCCCATTAAGACCACAGAACCCCCAATGGGTCAGGACCCGATCACATCTGTGACAGTGAAGGTGAAGATGGTGCTTTTGAGGAGTGGGACCATGGCTAAAGGTATGCCTCAGAAACAGTTTGATTTCTAAATTGCCTCTAGACAATGTTCTCTCCCCCATCTTAGCATTAAGACCAGAGTTTTATTCTCCATAGAAGATAGAGCACATGTTCTACTTTGCAAAATAAGAAACCTTATAAAAATAGATGTTTATATTTGCCTTTTAGAACCATCACCCCCGTGCCTAGAGTGAAGGCATGGAAAGAGAGATGGGGCCAGAAGGTGGAGAAAGCAGTTAGCCAGCCTGTGAAAACTAGTTTAGGAGATCATTTGGAGAGGGAAATCCTGGAGAGAGGTTTTTCCGGAGATAGAAATTCCAGGCCTCAGTAAGTGCTGGGAGGGCCAGACGGGACTAAGTCAAGGACGATTCCCAGAGTACTGGTTGACTTCTATGGGGTCTCTCCTCCCCCTCCCTCATTACCATAATTGTCCCAGTATTTTGTTATAGATCCTGGAAGTATAAATCTTTTTGGAAAGAAAGGAAAGAAAACCCGCCGCAGCGATCATTTCTCCATTCTTCCTCTATTCCAAGCTCCTTAGCTGGAGTTTCAAGGAGACCGGGGAGAGGAATAAATTGCCATTTGTGTGAGGTCCTTAAAAGCCAGGTGATAGTGACTTGGGATGAAATATTGGCATTGAATATGTAAATGCAGAATAATGCCCCTTTCGGTGTAAATTAATCAGTCCCACTATGTGCCTTCCTCTGTAGACATGATGCCATTTGCCTTTGGTCTTCATGTCATTTGGGGAATAACAACTCACCCTAGCATCAATCCTGTCCCTAGTACACTTCTCCGTGCAAATTGCTGGTAGTTGTTACTGGATAACATTGTTGAAAACCAGGGCATGGGCGGAGGGAAAGATGGAGTGAATGTCTGCCTTGCCTTCTCTGGGCAACACTTCCGCTGAGTGGCATTTAATAGTATTTGGCAGTAGAATGAAGCACAATTTAATGCCATGCAACTTAAAAAAACATCATTTTCTACTTTTTAAAAACATGTCTTTCTGTAATTTAAGAAGGAATCAAGAAATAAAGACATTCACCTTGACAATGGCTGAGTATGGCACCTAGATTCAGTTTCTCCATTTCAAAGTTAATATGTCTCATTCTTGTGGCCAGATCCTGCTGGAAGCCACATGCAACTAAGCCTTAAAAAAAAAAGATAAAATCCCTTTTCATTATGGCCAGGGAACAACTGCAGAATAGGTACATGGCTAGTGCTACCACATCTCTTTCAGGAGAGCAGCTGGTAGCTCAACGGCTTTCTTTCTTTCTCTTTTTAAAAAAAGTGCCTCTTGCTCTGAAGTTTCAGCAGGGAGCTGCTGCTTCATCACCAAGTCATGTCACATATTTTATGGTGCTGAACTTTGCCGTAGGAGTTGAGAAACAAAAACGAAAGGAAACTGATACGCTGCATGAATCGGTGCCAGTGAAAAGAAAGAAATGGGCGGGCACAAACCAAGCATCTACCGACAGTGAAGGGGGTATGGTCTGCACTGACGTTGGGAACTTGAGCATCAGAACCTTTTCTAGATGCCTGGATGAATAATGACGCTCAGCAGAGGGCTTATTGGGTGTGCGACGATCCGATCACGGGTTCTTGGTACAATTTCAGGGGGGTGGATCGTGGAAGAGAACGAACAGAGATGAAAAGGCTGGCCGAGACTCTGAAAGAAGATCAGAAATGATTTGATGGATGCTCTAGGAATGAGAAATAAGAGTCAGCTCTGACACTGTCCCTATGGCCACAGGCAGGAACGAGAAATAAGAGTCAGCTCTGACACTGTCCCCAGGGCCACAGGCAGAAATGCAGTCAGCTGTGCCTGTGCTTCGCCTGTGAGAGGGGAAATACCTCTGTTCCCTGACTTCAAAGGGAGACGGTACCCCAGAGTAATCAGTCAAAAAAGTATAAATGTAATCTATATAAATAGTGCTTACAAATAATTAAGAAAGAGCATCCTGAGGGTACAAAAAGAAATGGCATAAACACTGAACATCACACAAGAAGAATTCAACCAGTGAATAAACACTTACCAAAGGTTGGCCCGAACAACAACCAAAGGGCGTGAAGTAGGACAGCCATGAGTTATCATTTTGCATGCTTTATTTCGAATGAAAATGATAAAACAGAAGGTGCACTCGAAAGGCCATACTTTTATATTGCTGACGGAAATAAAATTCAGTAAGTCTCCTTTTGGAAGCAACCCGTAAAAAGGTATAAATACATTTCTATCTGATAATCAACATCTGGGAGACTTTTCTGGGTTTAAGAGTAATAATCCAAAAATGCAAAAGGTGCATGAACGGAGATGTGATTTTGTGTGTGTGTAAATTTAAAGTTGGAGACAGCCTTAATATCCAACACAGATGAAAAAAATGGCGATGTATCCATTGCTTAGATGAATGAATAAACATTCTAATTATGACGACTTTGTGGCAATGTGAAAAACATTTATAATATTCAATTAGGTGGAAAATAAATAAGAAGAATATTTAATGGGGAATATACTGTGATTATAGACATAAAAATAATAGCTAACATTTACATATATTCTTTATTGCCAGCCACTTTATTAAGCAGTGTGCATTGATTATCCTATTGAATTTTCAGAACAGCAGCCCCATGAGGTTAGCATCTCATTTACAGATGATCAAACTTTGACTTGTAGAGATTAAGTTACTTGCCTCAGGGAACAGGGCTAGGAAGCCAATTTAGGTATTCTGGCCTCACTCTGGAGTTCTTAATCAATCCTCCATATCACCCTTTTTGTAAGAACAGAAGAACTGGACAAGGATATGAAAAAATTAAAATAAGTATGCTCAGCTGGTAGGATGATTATCCGAATTCCTTGGATGTTCATTCTAATAACAGGAATTACTCTCCAAGACCCCTATTTCTGATGAAAAGAAGATGAATACAAATGACCACACTAAATGGATATAAGGAAGGGAAATGGCAACTTGGTCTCATCCCAGCTTCCCAGGTACTGGAGGAAAGGAAGCTCCATGGTCAGCCTGAAGCATAGTTTATATTGGAGAAGGATGGGCCAGCTTATCACGCTGCTGCAGAGGCCTCGATCTCAGCACATGCCAGTTTGAATAGGGTATTTTTGTTGTTGTTGTGGAGACTGTCCTGGGAATGGTAGGATATGCAGCAGCATCCACAGCTGCTACCCATGAAATACCAGTAGCACACTCCCTCCAAGCTGTGACAGCACCAAAACGTCTCCAGACACTGCTGAATGTCCCCATGATGGTGGTAGTAGGCGGGGGAGGGTGTTGGAAATTGTCCCTTGTTGAAAACCACTGTCCTAGGTATTCATTTCCTCTCATTTGGTCTTTATAGTTTCTATATGACCTTTTGATATTATGGTTATCTAGAGTGATTTTCCTACTAGAAAGGAAATCCAACCAGCCAGCACAAGGATAACCCTTGGGACAAGGATGCTGCTATTTCTCAGTGAAAGTTGACTACTTGACATTTACATGGATCAGTCAACCTTTTGGGACTTTCTTACTTTCAAGTTCATTCTCCAGGGATGGCATGCGGCCAGTGTACAGTGACAAGAACCTGGCATCAAGTACACCATGTATTCCAATTTAGTAGGTAGGAGTGATCTTTGAACCATGCTTTTATCATCTCTGAATAGGGCTAATAATAAGCACTCTGAAAAGCTGCAGTAAGGTTGAGAAAAGAATGCAAAATCCTTCAGAAATGTTAACATAAACTTAAGGTTTTTGCAGGGTAGAGTGGGGACATATGGAGACATACAGACACAATGGCAGTGTTGGGTGCGGGTTTTATGAGTATGTTTCCCTGCTCCAGATTAGACCTGCTTTTCTCAGCTCCCCACACCTCCCCAAGCATTACTCATCATGGTTTAATGGCTTTTCCAGAAGACTGTAGGTTGTGAGAGTATGTCCTGGGTCATTGCAATGACCTTAGTATCTGGCATAATGTCTGTCTTACATCAGGCACTCAAAAATGGTTTTTAAAATCATCAAGCAGAGAAATAAATGTTGAATGTACAGAATGTGATGAAAAGAGGGAAGAGGAAGTCATTAATTATGCCTGAATCAGGGGCACACATGCAGTCAAGGCAGTGGCTGCGTGTGTGTTGTGTCTTGAAAGATGAGCAGTTCTCCAGGCAGATCCAAATACAAAAGACGTTTTAGGCAATGGATAGGACATGCCACGGCCCGACTGTGATAGGCTTTGTCTGCCACATTAAAACAACTTAGAATTCAAGCTGAAAACCACAGAGAGGTTTAAAAGTATAACTGCTACTCTCAAATGCACAAACGTTGCCATGTGGCCTCTGACTACATTTTTATAAAAACGGTTTTAAATATAGAAAAGATCAAGAATATCTAAAAGGAGAAGGCAGAGTATAATGAACCCCCCTGTACCCATCACTAGTTTCAAACTATATTAGCTCATAGCAAACTTTGCCTCATTTATATTCCTACCTACTTCCCCTGCCCTGGGAACTTGCAGCCAACTCCAGACACCACTTTACTTCATCTGTAAATATCTTTTTGTATCTCTACAAGCAAAGCACTAGGGTTTCAGCGGAACCCTAGTGCCATTATCAAGCTCGCTCTCCCTCTCTCCCTCTCTCTCCCTTCCCCCGTCCCCCATTTTCTTTCTCCTTCTCCCTCTGCCTCTTTTCTGTGTATCTTTCTCCAATGGATTGGTTGGACAAACCAAATCCTTGGTCCTACAGAATTTTCCACTTTCTAGAGTTTGTTGATTGTATCACCACACTGTCATTGAACATGTCTCTTCTATTTTCTCTAGAGTAGAAGGTAGACGCAGAGGTTTGATCACGTTTGATTTGGTGGGGGCAGGACAACTTCATAGGTAAGTGTGTACATGCATCGCGAGGTTCTGAATGCCTGTCTTTCTTTTTGAGGTATTGACAATCATCGATGATCATTTCTTGAATGTATCACTTCACTAGGGGTACAAATTGCTAATATTGCCTCATTCCGTATTCGTTTGTTGAGTGGAATAGTCTACGAAGAGAAAGTGGCCCTCATCAACTACTTCATTACCCTGAGGTGCACTTTATATGGGAAAGGCTTTACTCCTTTTCTTTATTTACCAATCCGTTCGTTCATCAGTTCGTTCCCTAACACCATCCGAAAGGAGCCCAAGTGTTCTTTCTCCAATGTAACTATGACTTCATGGGTGGAGTTAAGTGCATGTGATGTATTTCGCTCCACTGCCATTGTTACCCTTATCACCTCACTGCCCGTGACTAGGGGACTCCAGCTGGCTCCTGGGTTCGTTTGCCCATGACCCTGGGAACCTTTGAAAGTTCCCAAGCTTCGTGGCAGAATAAAATGATTCGGACTTCATCTTACAATGAGAAACTTTCAGGGTTGGTTTTTTTTTTCATGGAAAACAGTAGTTAGAAGCCACAAGTCCTCAGTGTTGACTTGACCGTTGTTTCTAGTTCTTTGCAAGTAAGAGAGCTAAGCTACATATTGCTTTATAGGTGAAATACACCACACATTTTAATGCAGGATGACAAAGTGTTTGCTTCATTTCTTCGATAGAGTCCCTTCATCTCCCTACTCTTTTGTGGAAAACCCTGGCTCCCCACGTCATGGCTAACATCACCACATCTAATTTTTCCCACCGCACGCACCGCACAGTCTCCTAACAACAACGCCGGCACTGCCACATGACTATCAAAAAGAGCTATGGGCAAGGTTTTTTGGAGTTAACTCTGTATATCTTATCAAAGAAGCACAGTTAAATCGCTGTTTTAAAGTTACTTGAAATAATTCCTGTCTGTGCTTACGTCAACAACCGAATACACCCTTAGATGAATTTGCTTTATTTTCCACATCACTTTTAGGAAGTCCTTTTTGAAAGTTACTCTTGCTTTATAATTATTAAGATCACGGTATGTTTCCAGAGTCAAGCCTATAAAAACAAGGCGTATTCACTCCAGAGAGAGTTTAGATTTTATCCCTGTCTCTTCTCCTCGTTTCCTCCCTTCTGGAGCTTTTTAAAAAATATACAGGGTGGAGCAAACGTTGGTTCACAGTTGTTTGTATGGAAAAGAATATAATAACCAACAAATAATAAACAAGAATAAATTCTGCATTTTGCATACTCACAACTATAAAGTACTTCTGCCTCCACCCTGCACATCAAATGACGTGTGTATCTCTTACTTTCTCACATACTAGTGACGTTTTTGTCACCTCGCTTTTTCCACTTTAAAGTACATTTTTTATATCACATATTTGTCCACATGACCTCGTGTTACACTGCATGTAGGATGTATAGACCTTGACCTGTATATACTTTGAATATGTACAGGTATATACTTGCACTATGCCTGCTTTATGTGGACATATGTTAACACTCAAAGTCCATTCTTTATGGCCATTCCCCCAGCCCCAACCTTTGGTATTGTACATAGTGCTACAAAATATATTTTTGCCTGTGTACCTTTGAGGTAGAGACTCAGAAGTGGGACTGCTGGGTCAATGTTAAATTCCAAGTAATTTTGTGAGATATTGCCAAGTTCCCCTTTAGACTAATCATACATTTCTGCATTTCTTCCAACAATTCATGAGACAATGCCTATTTCTCCACAGAGTTGCCAATAGAGAATGTTGTCATTGGGATTTTTGCCAACCGGATAGGTGAGAAATAATATGGCATTGTAGTTTTAATTTGCAATTCTGTTGCTACGATCAAGGTTAAGCATCTTTTCACATATTGATGGGATTTTGCATTTCTTTGTTGTGAACTGCCTGATTGTATTTCTTTCTCATAGAATTGTTACTTTTATTTTCTATTTTTAGAAGGTCGTTTCTATATCAGGGGTGTTAATCCTGTCTGTGAGATTACAAATGCAAATCTTTTTTCCGTTTTTGTCATTTGATCTGTGACTACCTTTTCAAACAGAAATCTATACGTAGTTTTCCATTTCTAAGCCAGGTTTATGTTATAGATTTCATACTGATGTGGAGTTGACGTGGTACAAAGTAGTCTTCTTAAATCCTTGGAAAATAAGTGCTCCATAGAAGCTCTTACACCACATGGAGCCAGACAAGTTATGTAAAACATCACTGGAGTTTTCTACCACTTGTACGGCAATTCTAAGACACAGAGCACAGAGAAGGCAGAATCCAATCACCCCACCAGTCAGTGACACTTGTAAGGATACCATCAAACACACGGTGATTTACAGTCTATGTACTATTTTCATGTCTTTTTAAATCATTAACATTTAAACACCTGGAAGCTGACTTTTGGTGACTAACCTTTTAAAAATGAATACTCTATTTACCCCGGTGTTTCAAAGGTCTTGGCACATCACAGTAGCTCCAAAACTGTTTAAGACAGAGAATAACAGGGAAAAAAATAAAGAGGAAAGGAAGAAAGAATAAATAAATAGAGAGTGACAAGAACTAGAGAGTCAGACAAATTTTCTCATGTAATATGACATTTTTCACCAAGGTGTCTATAGTGAACATTTTATTTCCTAACTCTCTGAATTCTTTCCCTAAAAAAAAAGCATTGAAAGAAGTCCATATTCAAGGCATCCCTAAGAGGACACTATGTAAAAGTATATATTTATGTTATGCCTGTGCTGCCCAGACACTCAGTACATGGGGAGGAATCACTGCTTTTAAAAATGGAGTGGGTATGGATTTGAGATTGGACACAGCCATCTCTGCTTGAGAGGGTCTGTCTCCCTTGGTCTGCCAAGGACTCCAGCAGAGGATTAATTGTGGGAAGGACCTTGCCGAGCCTGGGAAGGTAAAAGGGAGGGCAACCAATGATTCATCGAAGCTTTGCTCGTGCGAGTTATGGGAGAACATTATGCAGATTGAACTGTTATAAGAGGAGGGAACGAGGTGGATTTTAAAGAGCCATGAAATTGAAACAGACAAACTTAGAAATTCGGTGTGAAGCAGACATCTACAAACATACATACATTATGTATACTTATATAAATATACATATAGGATGTAGGTAACTACTTAGATAGATGTGATGAATTCCTCTTTAAAAATCTAGCAGAAAGTTGTACTATGAGCTCAGACGCTAGAGAAAAAAATGAATAGTATTTATGGAGTATTATCATATGCAAGATACTTTGCACACTTGATCTCATTTCTTCCAAATATCCCATAAGGACTAGCCCACCTTAAAGCTGAGGAAGCACAGACTCCACACAGTTACATGATCTTCCAAAGTTTACTCACAAGAAATTAGGAAGCTAACACCCAAGGCTGAGTCTGCAGGCTTTCAATATTTTCTTCCTACGATACCTGCTGACTTTAAAATATATTGATGGTTTCCTATACTACTGCAATGGATTTGGGTCTCAAATCCATTAGTTCTTGACAAAGAGCCACAAGATGCTGAGAATCTGGACCAAGTTTTATTTTTCATTAACTGGAGTTAGGAGAATAAACAAGACATATTGCGACCATAAAATACATGCACCCTTCTGCTCAGGAATGAGTTAGAAATCCAAGGAAAAACCAGGCCTAGCCACAACTAATAACTAGATATTTTTTTGGCTAAAGCAATGATACAAAGATTATTTAGTATTGATGCTCTATTCACGGGGTTGGGGCAGAGCTTGGAGGACTCTTGGATCTGTTATTGGAACAGTAATTATGCTGTACCAGAGACAGAAAGATCTTTTTTGTTTGTAAGATGAACTACTTGGGTTACTTTATCATGACTCCGTAAGGATCTTAGAAAGTATAATCTTAATATAATTGTGAAATGAAGATGTAATTTGAGCGTACTCCATTATGCTGCAGAGTTTCTCTCTACATTAAAGTATTTTGTGAACAGCAGCTAAGTTATTGAATAACTGACAGAAATCCTGTCTCCATCTATTCTCTGACACATTAACCTCTCCAATATATAGTTTTGAATCTTTGGATGTAAACTAAACTGATAAACATATTTTGAACAGAAAAGACTAATGTTTCCCCAAATGTTTCCAGAACTGAGAAATATTTCCCCAAGACAAGAACTGAGGGATAATTTTTGGATGGGATAAAATACATCATAAATCCAATTCTGGACCACAAGGTTATGCTTGGTCACTTCAGTTCAGGGTTGTCACGTCCTTTCTTTCCTACTGAAGAGCATGCTTGCCCACCGAACTAACATCATTGTTCATTCATTTTTCCATAATACTTAACAGTGTGCATGAGGATCTTAGCTCCAGCTGCATGCTCTTTGATTTAGGGACAGCTAGGGCCTAAGTCTGATCCTCAGAAGTAAGAGAATCGTTCCCAGATGTTTGGGGATTGTCTGTGGGGTTTGGACTTGGGGGACCCACATGGGACCCTTGGCTCTACCACTCCATCACTGGCTGAAGTCACCTCGCCTCTCGAATGTCAGTGTCTTCTCCTTGGTGTCCTACCAACCACACACTTTTGTGTGGATTCAATAAAATCTTTGAAGTAAAAGCAGTTCTGTCATTGGTGAGAAGGTATCTTGACCATAAGTCTTTCATTGTGTGTGTGTGTGTGTATATATTTTAATGTATATAATTTTAAGTGAATGATTTAACTCTAATTTTTACAGAAGTTACTTGGTTCAACACTTCATGAGTATGGACACGGTTTGTTTTTATTCACCCAGAAAAAGCAGGACACAGCACACTGTCTGGCATGGCACAGGGTCTCACCGGCATAGCTTTTGAGTAAGGAGCAACACTAACCAATCGGCCAGCCAATCATTCACTGAGGGCTCCCAGTTTATATGTGGGGGGAGCGGATGGGAGATAGATGGCTGCTTTATCATCTACTGTAGTTGTGAGAGAACAGTCGCCCTGTCCAACTGGCTCTATCTCTATGGATCTACAGTATTTAAAAACAGTTTCTGGTACAGTGTAGATGCTCAGTGAATACAAGGGGAGTGAATGATTCCATCCATCAACTGTGTATGATCGGAGTAGGGAGCAAGGAGACGTGCATTAGAACTGAGAACCACTCAGTCCCAATCTGTCGGCCTCGGAGACGCAGAGATGGGCAAGGCTTTCTGCAGAACAGAAGGTCTTCAGAGAGGAGGTGAGAACCAGCTACCAGGATAACGTGAGCAGACTTCTGGCAAGTGAACAAAAAGCAGGGTGGCCTTGTCTGCGGGGAACAGCAGGTGCGAACACAGAGGAGCGGGTGCAAGAAGGGTGTGAATGAAGAGCCCTGCGCGGCAATGGGTGACGCCACTACATTCCCTGCAGGGGCATTCTCAGTGATGACGGTCTCGCTGTACCTGTCACGGATTGATAGATGGGATCAGCCATTCAGATTCTCTCCGTCTCAGGAGTTCTGTGAAGTACCAGTTGCAAAGCCTCTCCCAGACGGCCCTGGATTTGACAGTGTCTCTAAGATTTTTGAAACATGAAAATTGCCATTTCAATCCCTTAAATTGTATTCTGTCTCTCAGACTTAAACTTGCATTTATCATTGTGGCAGTCTCCTTTTCCCTGGAGGCCACTTCAAGAGTCTGTTAAGTACCCGAATCTAAACAAAGTCCGGCCTAAAGGCCCTGGAGAAAATGGAAACCGTGGTCCACCTGGATGCAGGTGATGGAGGCAGAGAGCAAGTTCTGCGAAGCTGCATAGCTGACCCTTCTGTAGCTTTGGGGGAAGAAATTATGCTTTCATTCTGTATATACCGGTTTCTTTAGAGTTAATAGATGTTCTTTGTCTATTGCTAGAGACGTGGAATACAGCAAGGATGTGTAGGCACACGCTCACCTCCTTCATCGAAACAGAGGCAGAAAATCCCAAATGTACTGGGTTTGATATGATTCAACAGAGATTTAATTTTTTGAGATGCACAGTGTGATCCCATGTCATACCAAATAAAGTACGGAGGTTGCCCAAGTCTTTCCGGTGTGTTTTGATGGCAGGGAGGGGCTGGGCTCTCCTGAAAGAAGTGGACACCACCATTGTCAGTCTCCCTTGGAAGAGGCTGTACGCCCAGAACCAGTTAGAATTCTGCGGGCAACTCTGACTCCCTGGGGAAAGGCATGATGCTGAAGGGAAGGAAAAGATTGTTATCTCTGTGGTCCTCACTGTGCTTGGAGCCTAGATCCCTGAAGAGCAGGCATACTGCTTATGGAAGGAGACTATCCCATGTCCCAGTCCAGTGTGGCAGCCACAGTTAAGGTGATGCTTCTGCCCCGGCCAGGTCCACAGTTATCTGCCTGCCCTGTGGTTACAAGCTAGACTCCAGCGTCAGACAGCCTGAATTCAAATTCTGACCATATCCTTTGCTCCTCGGGCAAGTTACTTTGCTTCTCAGTGCTTTAGTTTTCTTCATGTATAAAACAGGAATTACAGTAGTGTCTGCCCAGACAATGATGGGTTATTGAGGTAATACATCTAAGTCCCCCTTACTCTGCTCTATTTCTTGTTTTTTTTCTCTATAGCATGCATCATTTTATCTATAATTTGTTATGCTTATTATTGCTTTTTTCCCCCTCTCTTTCTCCTCATGGGAATGTAACTCTACAGGTGCAGGGGTTTTTGACTAATCACTGGCATAGAAATGTTCTGCATGATTCACAGGACAGTGCCTGGCCCACAACAGATGATTAATAAATGCTTCTTGCTGGAACAAAGCAGTTGGAAGGATGCTCAATAAATGGAGGTGATTGTTCTCGGTGCTCTTCCTTCCCTCCTGTAGCCCACAGGGCCCCACGAAGTCGTGCACCTGTGTGCCTGGTCTCTGGGGCGTGGCGAACCGTAGAGAACAACCTATTTCACGGTTTGTGCCCAGGGCCCTGTGCTTTCCCTGTGGCGCTGTCCTGTCTGCACCATGGGAAAGCCATCAGAAGTCACGGGCGCCCCGTTATGGTATTTAGTTCTGGTTTATAAGCCGGCAAGTCTGGACAGTCATTTTATATAAGGTTAAGAGGAGAAAAACAAAGCTAATGCCACCCCCCCTTTTTTTTTGTACCAGGGATGCAGAGCCTATACTAATAGCATTCAAGGAGGTCAGGTCTGCAATTAGTGACTGTCTCTGTGGCAGGCGTTGTTTTGCCCTCCCGACGACAAGGTGAACAATGACAATATTAGTAAGAACAGAGATGTAGCTGATGCTTACTGAGTATTCTCCTAAGCCCTTCACGTGCATTATCACATTTAATCCCAACAGGTTGGAGTTAGACAGCGATGTGGTCATCCTGGATGAGGAAACTGAGACCCAGGAGGTACCCATGGTCACTCCGTAGGAAGCCATGAGAAGAGCGAGCATACCGTGTGTGTCTGTGGGTCATAAACACCATATTATACTGATTCAAAACCATGCATGCATGGCTTCTGGTTGGAAGGTAGGTGACAATGAAGGAAACATACATAAATCAATATCCACAGACCCCTGTGTTAGGAGGTGGGGGAAAGGGGCCCAGAGTTGGGGAACTGTACACGCCTGAGAAACTAAGAGGTTTTATAGGAACAGCGACATTTCCTAGATGTCAGGAGGGAAGCGACAGTATCTCAAAGGCCAAGGGTATGCACATGGTGAAGTGTGGAGGGTCCACAGGCAACAGCATGAGCAAGGATAGAGGGGTGAACGACGCACACTGCAGCTAGGGGATGGGAATGGGACCACTGCCCTTTGTTTAAGTCTGGGGTGCCTGATCTTTCGCATGCATAAACATTGCTCTGGGAGTTATTGACCAATGTGCCTTCCTGGGGCTCGTCAGGTTCCAGACAGAGCTTGGGAGGCTGCATTTCTGCAAGCAACCCTGGGACTTCTGATGACACCCTGTGGATCCCATTTGGGGAAATGTGGCAATTTGTGGCTTTTAAGAAAGAATCAAATAAAGAATGTGGTCATGTCCCTGTTTTATAAAATCCCTCTCCTGGGGCGAGATGGATGCTCTAGAAGAGGAGAGCTGAGACAGGGGAGCTCTTAGCAGGCTGACCCAGTAACCCAGGTGAGATGGGCTAGCGCCTGAACCCAGGCAGGGCTGAGGAGGTAGGGGTGTCGTGGAAGCAGGCTCAGAGCTATGGATGGATTTCCTCGACCCCCTGGCTGCAGCAACAGTAGCATGGAGGTCAGCACTGGCTCGAGGAAAACTCTAGGTCAACAACAGGAATGAAATACACCATGAAACAAAATGAGGGTGACATGCAGCACAGGATGGTTCCATTGGAAATACTCTGACAAGTAGGGCTGTTCCATTTTCATGCCATGTTAGCCTTCAAAGGACATTTGGGGGTATTTCATTGTCATAGACACCCTGGATTCACTCAGCAGTAGCAGGCAATGCCAAAGATGTGACACCAAATCATCATTTCAAGGGATGATGTAGCTTACATTCATTCATTCAACATCTGCAGAGAAGCTACTGTGGCAGGAGGGAACAGTGGCAGGAGCACAGGTGGCTCACGTTCAGCATGGGGTGGGAGTGATGAAGTGAAGTAGCACAATGAATGATGCAACTGGGCTCTTGGAGGGGCCCAGGTGAGATCCTGTAAGATGCCCCAGGTGGGAGGGATGATAATCCAAGAGGCAGTCAGCTTTGGAGGAGGGACTTGGTTGCAAATATAGGAATTAGGTGGGAAAGAGATTTTAGGCTGAAAGTCAAGCTGGAGAGCATGACTAGAGAAAGCCAAATGAAGACGGAAAACATAGAGCATAGAAGCCCAAAGGAACTGATGCTTGAAGTTCACAAATGGGTAAGGATTGAGACAATAAGTAAACAGATTGCATTTGCTGAGCATGAACGTAGGAACTCCAAAACCACCTTCCTTTATTTGGGGTGGCTCCCAAGCTGTCAGACAAAAGGGTTGAAGGATCTTGGATTTTGAAGGATGGATCCCAAACTCTGCGTTGCCCTAGTGATCCACAGAGTTACTGTGGGGCTGCCATGGGACATGAGGATCAGAATCCAAGGGGAAAAGACCCCCCACTTCTCAAGTCCAAACTACAGATGGTCTGCTCTCACCTTTTTATTTTCTAGGCTTCTAAGTAAGGTTTTGTTTGGAGAAAATACTACTTTCTAAAATTTTTTTAAGTCTGCAAATTATTTGGAGATGGGGGTGTCATCACAAAAGTTGAATTTGTAAACACAAGACTTATCTGAGAGTATGTGCAGAAGGACATAAAGAGGAAAAGTCTGCTTAAAAGTCATTTCTATAGTCCAGGCAAGAAATAATGAACCCAGAGGTGGGGCAATGGTAGTGCTTATGGTGGGCTGGGGGGTGGGGCATGGGTGGATCTAGAAGTGAAGGCATGGGTGGGCTCCAGATGACTTGGAAACTGAGTGGGGTGTACGAAGGGGGAGGCAGAAGAAAAGGATGGCTCTGAGGAGGGCAGAGAAGCTCCGGTCTGGCTGGGGTCGGTTCTGTCTCCGCACACTCGCTGTCTCTCTGCTCAGAGGAGTCAGCTTTCCCACCGGGAAGGACTCTGCAGTTACTCTATACCTAGCAAAGCTTTCCTAATGAAGTAAGACTTTAATAAATCTGTACTGATTTAATTTGACTATCCCATGACATCACCTCAAGTTCAAGTTTTAGACAAGGTGGAGACAGAAGGTGCCTTTGCTTTCGACTTGAAATAGATGGAGGGAAGCAGACACGCTTCCAGGCTGTTCTTTGGGCGGTCATGAGGCAGAGTGAGGTGGCAGAGAAAGCGATGGGTTTTTTTGCAGCTAAAAAGACCCTCTTTCAAATCTTCCCTTGTCTGGTTTTAGATGTGCCATGCTGGGGAAGTTTTCATGGCTGTTTGGTATTTGTTTCTGCATTTTAAAATGAGGGAGATAACATGTCTTTGTGAAATATTGTGATAATGCATTGTGACGATTTATGCAATACTCAGAGTACTGCTTGGGGATTCAGTAAATGCCCTATAAATATTAGCACTCCCACCCTGCACCACCCCCCACCCCCGCCATACCACATTAAAGAAAGTGTCCCTTTTCATACCCCCATCCATGTCCAAGGTCATCAAGTGTAACATCCTTAAAGAGTGTTTATGGATGTGAAAGGCTATTTGGTAAGTCAATGGAACATCCATGATATTCTCTGAAGTGGGTGCAAAGGTCGCAAGTCCACTAGGCCAAGCTGAGAACGAGAGTTGCATTTAGGTCAGTGCTGGGAAAAGGCAAAACCTCCCATCAGAGATGAGAAAACCCCACCGCAGGCACACCATTTTGTTCTAGGTGCCGTGGGGAAGTCTGAAATCTCAGAGAACGGAGGTGGTTTCAAAAAGTGCTTTGTCTTTTTTTTTTCCATAAGATTTAGGATTATTAGTTATACTTCAAACGAAACTTGCCTTTTTTTGTTTTTGGAAGGAGAGTGTACGTACACATGTAACTTGATTCGATAAAAAAAATAAGAGAACAATAAAGTCCAGCCTCTTGATTTAAAAACAACAGTTGTGAAGTCCTTGGAGGTGAAGTCAAATCCTGAGAATTTAATACTGATGCCACTTGTAATTTGCATGGACTACAAAGGTAATCAATCTTGCATTGTTTTAAGTTCAATGAGTACACAGCAGTTGATGATTTGGCCTGGGATAATCCTTTTCAAATGTTATTTTCAATTAAAAGTACCTGCCAAACAACACTGGATTACTGTAGTATGACAATGGCATACTGCCCACAGAGGGACGGTGGGTTGTGGAGATGAAAGGGATGATGTGGAAGCAGGGGGCACTTGGGTACCACTAGATGTTCCACACGAATGGGGAGGAGGCAAGGACTACCACCTACCAAGAGGCTTGTATTTTGGGTTTCTCCAGGCACAGTGAAGACCTGGCACCAACCCAGAAAGTGGGCAGGTCAGATATGAACATGCTCCTCTTGTGGTTTGTGGAAGCTGGCTTATATTAGCATGCATGATTCAATTGTTACATATGCAGACATTCTGGTAGCTTGAAACAGGATGTGGTGGGAGTATTTACACCAGGGAAATAGGCAAAGTCTAATCTCCAGGTAATAAACAATTCTGCCTAAGCACATTACCCTAAAGACCAGAGATAATCTTGAGAAGCGTTTGTTTTCAATGAGATGTCTTGGAGTGAGCAAAGAGTTCCAGGACCGTTCTGTGCACATGCCTAGCCTTTCAATTTCTCTTGACTCTTGAAAACAGAAGAAAGAGACAATCTTTCCTCCTCTGGCATCTTAGGTAGGGGAGCGAAATCTGCATCATCAGACTCTGCTTCCCGATGAAGTGCAGCTAGCTTCTGCGAGGGCCATTTTGATGAGTGAGTTCTACATTTTGACAGATTTTCTCAGAATATGATCTACCTCCGAAGAGCAGTACCATCCCAGATGGTATATTCAATGAGGTATCTGAATGGCCGTTAATTCCAAATCAATGTGATTACTCAGAGGGAGTTGTGTGTGTTTGCAGAGTGCATCTGTGGGTGTTTCCAACAGCAAGCTTGCACGTTTTAGAAGAGGGGAGATTCAGAGATTCTTTGCAAAAGCAGCTGCATGGTGGAAAACAGCAGGATGGGGAAACCAGAATGATGAACGTGAGTTATCTTGTGTGCATGGTCCCCATTTAACCCCAAAAGCAGAAACAGAGGAATTATTATTCACTCATTCATTCACTTACTCTTTTTCTTTTGTCCTCAAAAATTTTGAGCTTAGTGGCACTATGTCACGTGCTGAGCATAGTAGTCAGAAAGACATAAGTGGTCCTTGCTCTTAGGGAGTTGCCCAGGGGGGAAGACAATTATCAAACTAATTATTACATACGTAATGACTGAATTTCAACTACAACAAGTGCTGCAGTGGAGAACTATGGGATGCAACATGAAGAAGTAATGGGATCCCACCTAGGCCTAGGTGATCAGGTAGGACTTCCTGTAGGAAGTGATACTCAGCAGTCCGCACAATGCATGTATTCATTCCACAGTCCTGCATCAATGCTAGCCTCAGGAGATCTAAAGACAAAAAGGCTGTTCCCTGTCCTGGGGAGCTCACTGACTAATGGACCATTTGATCGTGCGAGATGCAATGACATAAAAGGAAAACCTGAGGTCTAACGAAGTAGAGAGGAAGAAACCATTCATGAGAAAGGCTGGAGTCTTTCTGGATAAATGATGCCTATGCAGAAGCTCAGTTCATGAGTAGGAGGTGCCCAAGGAAAAGGTGGGAGACTGAAGGAGGGGACCAGTCTAGCCACAGGCAAAGGCATGGAGGCATTAGCCCTCTGTTGTCCAGGTCACTGCTGATGTACTCAGTCAAATGCATTTAACTCTGTCTTTACATTTGTTGTTTTCCCTAACTGTCAGTTTCAGAAGAGTGGGACACCTTTTCCTCCATGGATGTAGTTGGAACTGCGCCCCATGTAGAAAGAGAGCAACCTGTGCGTTTGGTTCCTGCCTCCCCCATTAGCTATGTGACCTTGGACAAAGCACTTGAACCTTTCAGCTTTGGTGAAGTTGGGCGATAGGGTTCATGCATATAAGATTTTTCTAGGCCAGGCAGCAACAGCAGGAAGGCCCTCGATGGATGCCGAAGTGGACTTGAGGTCATTTGATGATTCGTGATCTGGCGGGTGTCTATGTTCATGTATCTTTCATGTTTCTGGGTGTGTAAACCCTGTTTCAGGTTGAAAACAAACGAGCAAGTGATTTCAGCATCAGAACCAACCTGGAGGCAGTTGCTTCACCTGCAAACTGGGGAGCGCTGTTTAGGTGCCCCACGTGGTCAGGGGACAAGGCAGATGCATTTCCCGAGTTACTGTTGCCTTTTTACTGGGATCGTCAATGGGACATTGGTGAGCTCCACTTTTGCCAGGTGTCATTTGAATTTCTATAATCAGTGAGATAATACCTTAAACATTTTCTCTTTCTAAATATTGGATATTGAAAGTAATTGCTTGCAGAAAGGGGTTTAGGTCACTCCTCTAACTGGGATTGCATAATTGACTTGGGAATATGTTTCATCAACTTGAATTCTGGCAGCTGTACCCAGAGCACAGTTGATGTCACTGTATCCAGGAACGGCCAATTTTAAGGTGTACGTTATTATATGTACAACTCAAAAGGAAAAGTTTTTGCCAATTAAACTCGTGATTTCTCATCACTCTGTGGTTTCCTAAACTCACTGAAAGAGCCCATTCAGATTTACTTAGACATAGATTTTTCCACATATAACTCTTGTGAATTTATTTTAGGAAGTAAAATAAATTGGTTAAGGTATTACTAAAGCTTCTTCCTATCCAGAGTGAGTGTTTTTATTGTTGTGGGGATCTTTCTCTCCTAAGCTATTGATTCCTGTTCGGCAACTTTTAATAAATGGGCAGATAATGATAGCTAATTAAGATCCAAAGCATTCTGCTATCATGGAAATTAAAATGTGAAAGAAAAAAAATAAGTCAAGTGTGTCCGAGAATTGCTGGAAAACAGTGAGAACGCCACGTAGAGTGTAGTTGAGATTCATCAGCTGGTCGAGGGCTGATGATGGTCGCTAGGAATCTGGATAATTGCCCAAGGATGAACCGGGAGCCGCATTTTCCACTGTGGGATCGATATTGCACTTCGTGGAGTTGGAAAAGGTCTATCGCACTGTTTTATTGTCCCTGTTATAAGTCCATTCTGGACCCCAAAGTCTACGGCATCACTTAGGGCCGACCAAACTGCACCTTGGTGACATGCCCAGTACCGCACAGCAGACTCTTCCAAGAAAATGGGGACATTCATTTCGCAATAACAGTAACTGCAAGGGTCCTTATGATACACAGGAAAACTTTTTTCCCCCTCTGATTTTATATTTTATCTCATCAATTTCCCCCTTCTATTTCACCCTGAAAATTGCTGCACAAATCTCTGGTGGGATGACGTGTGTGGGGAAGACTTTTTACTTACTTCTAGCCTCTGCCATTTGTACATCCTGTTCTGCAGCTGACGTGCCAGCCACTGAAATGACCTGCAGAAGGGGGCTGGTGGGAGCAGCCCCGGTCTCAGGCAGAAGCCCCCAAACTGCAGGAGGCCCTTAAAACTGAAACACGACCCTGTGACTGCCTGGAAAGTTGGGCACAAGTTTCTCCCGAGCAAGCTAACCCTATTTGTTCTAGCTTACTCACCTATTCTTCCATATATTCAGCAAAAGTTTATGGGCCAGACTCTGTACAGTTGACAAGGATACAGAGGCATAAAGGAAATCGTCCTGCCTTCTGTGAGTTCAGAGTCTAGCAATTGGGCATAGGGACTAATTGAAAACATTAAAGCAATGCTTTAGGTTCTTCCAGGGTATTACGAGAGTGGGGAAGGGGGCTGGGACCCTCAGCTAAGAATAAGAGGGGGAAGGGGCTCAGTCTTCAGAGGGAGACAGTAGCATGGTATGAAAGAATACACAGTAGGTCCAAAATGGTACAGAAGGAGGCCACGCACACATCACCCAGTTCCCGCCAGTGGTGAGATCTTTGTTCTGTGTTTTCGAAACCAGGACTCGCTTCACTTAGCGTAGTATTCTCTAGGTCCGTCCGTGTGGCTTCACTCTTGGTGGGATGTAACACTGAGGCTCATAAACACAGAGCACAGAGCAGTGGTTACAAGAGGAAAGGGAGTGGGGGGGGAAGGAGGGGGCCAAGTATATGGCCATGGAAGGTGTTTTAACTGTGGGTGCTGGGAACCCAATGCCATATACAGATCAGGTATCACAGAAATGCACACTTGAAACCTGTATGATCCTATTAACCAATGTCACCTCAACAAATTTAATTTTTAAAACCCCCCCAGAAAACTCATATTGGCACAATAAAATAACCAGCCTACAGACCTGACTCAAGAATTCATCAGTTTTTGCATGTACTCATTTTGTCTTTGTCTATCATGAACGCGTGGAAAAACCTGAGTATTTCAGTGCAGCAATTTGCAGAGAACGTGGAGAGGGGGGGAAATGGTTCAAAATTCAAGCAAGACTTTCCTTCCTTGCTAGTGTCCTTCTGTGCCCCGTGAGCAGAGGTGACCCCACTACGAGGGGTGGCACTGAGGCAGCAGACAGACGTATCTAGAGAATCCGTCTGTACCTCTATCTGTGCCATGTGCCAGTCAGGAAATGAGCCAGTGCCACCCAGCATCATTTGTTTCATCCTATGTGCCTGGTGTTGGTGGACATCGGGTTTCCAGTGGGATTCTGATGGAATGCTGATGTGGTACAGCGGAAAGGTCCCTGGACCTGAGGGTCAGACCAACGAGGATGGGAACCCTAACTGCCACTTGTCAGCTCTAATACTGTGAGCAAGTCACCTCCTCTGAGCGGCAGCGTCATCTGGGAAATGGCCAGGCAGATAATGCCTCCCTGGACGAGGCTTTTGGCACAATGTCTGGCACTTAGTAGGTGTTCAGTGAAGGGGGATAATGTGATTCTACTTATCACTGCATTCTTCTGTGATGTTCATGTTCTACAATGCATCCTAATGACATGACCCCACATTTCCTTATTTCCTTTCAAATTACAGAGTTCCTGAGAGCATTCACAATGCTTCCACATACATTTTCTTGTTTGTGTCTCGCCTGTAAGATTCCTGAGGATGACTTACCTGGGGTTACACAGGTAGTAAGTGGCAGGGCCAGATCTAATGTCTGGCTTAATAATTTCGAATTCTGTGTTCTTCCTGCGGTACCCTGCCATCTCTGAGGTGCCAAAGGGGTTGTCGAGATCCTTCTGAGGAAGAGGGATGAAATGGCTCTTGATAATTTAGGGGCAAAGCAAAGAAAGCTTTTAAGCTTATAACAAAGTCGAACCTGGAGCAGGAGTCCGTCCCTTCAGGGGAGCACCCAGGAACATCTGACAGCGATACTGAGTTTTGCTTTGGTTTATCCATTTCCAGTGCCATAGAGGGAATATTTTTGTCCTTTCTCTGGTTCTCTGCCAAGTCATCTATTTGGCCACCCATTAACTGAGAATATATGGTATATTTCTCTTTTCTGCTCTAGCCCAGAGTGTCAGAGTGAAAGGTTACCTAGATAATTGATCAGTTTTTAGTTTTGGTGGGGGGAACCTGTTGTTTCCGGGGTAATTGCAAACAGCTTGGCAAATGTTATTGGGCAGAGGACAAACAGGGAACACACTAATTATTTCTCCTCTTGAGAGACCAGAAGATGCATTTGTCCCTTTGGGGAGGGAATATAAAACATTTCCAAGGAGCACATCTTGTCGGGTAGCTGTTCTCCACCAGGGAAGTCTCCAACGGCTCCTGGTGCAGAAGCACCGAGAAACATAGCTGGTCCGTCAACGGCATTAGCCTCCACCCTGCCGCAGACTCACTCATCCAAGAGAGGCCTCTGCCTCACGGAGTTGCTGCTGGAGCCAGGTATGGAGTGTGCTCTGGGGTGAAGGGATGATGTTGAGGGGGAGATAGACTAGGGAAGCAGGTGGACTAGAGAGGAATCCTGAATTCTCCATTCCCTGTGTGACCTAGAGCAAGTGTCCATGATCCCCAAGGCTCCTTTGTAATTCTCCCTCATATAATGTGGGTTTCTATAATCCTTTTAAGTGGTAATGTGAGGATTCAAGGAGACATGTATGTTAAATACCTAAAATAATAGTCTGGCATATAGTAAGTGCTCAATAAATGTCAACCTCCACTCTTTCTCCTGTGCCGTGTCTGTTCACTCCCTACAGGCAAGCAGTAAAACATACACCTATTACGTCTTAAAGAGCTAATGCAATCTTACCTGATTACTGCTTAAGTGATTTTTGAGCCTCTCATGGTCCCAGTGCTCTAGGCAATGGGGTTCAAACTCTCTACCTGCCGAGAGCAGGCTGCCATCTTGGGAGGGCACTGGGAGCCTCTGCCTGGTTGTATACCCTACGCATTTGCCCCCACCCACCGGGGTCGGGATGGGAGTCATTCTCCAGCTAACTTGCCAGTCATGTGGAAGAGTGCTTCCCAAATCTCAAGGTTGTTGAGATTAAACTGGTGATTACTGCACACAGGTTCCCCCACGTGTTCGCGTGTTTCTATCCAGCCACTGACTGAGTGGCTGACATTTGGAGTGGCCTTTGAGCCAGATTTAAATTGGGGCGGATGTAGAGAGATAAACCTTGGGCCTGGAGAGGAGTTATGAGTCATGACATGGTACTCAGCCGTGGGGTGTGGGAAATGTCAGTCAGGGGTGCAGATCCCGGAAGGCAGACCCTCTCTTCCCTTCCTCTGGCTGATACCCAGCACCCTTCCATACCGAGCATGGACATCTTCCTGGCCGAGCCTCCCTTTACTCAACCCCAGCTAGATCAGTTACTCCAGATCTGACCACTGAAGGCATCCACAGGGATCTCTACACCCTGTCACGGTTCTTGATGAATCTATGAGTTGTTTGCCTCCACCAGTGGCAGACTGATTAGAGATCACGATCCTCAGCCTCTCTGCTAGTACCTGTCACATAGCATGTGCCCACCGATAACTGAGTGGGAGGGGGAGAAAGGAAGGAAGGAAGAGACCTCTGTGAAAGCCCCCATGATTCCTCTTGTAGAGCAGGCATCTTTGCCCTGCTCTGTGACGCAGAACTGCACCACCGCCCTGCTCCCACCTGTCTCTGTGCCATACACAGTGTCTTCTCCATAACCTCCCACAAGGACAGCTGCCAGCTGCCTAATGCCCTCAGAGGGAGAGAGGATCAGGAACCTACGGCCCCACCAGTCTTCCTCCTGACATCCTCCCCAAGTTTCTTGGTGGGAATTAGATTTGGCTGCACACCGAAGGGAACATCCACCGCAGGGGCTTAACCCAAGACAGGGCCTTGTTTCTCTCCCAAGCAGAGACTGGAGAGTCCAAAATGTTATGGTGGCTCCTTCCTTTGGGTCCACGGAGACCCGGGGTTTTATCTTTCTGCTTTATCACAACTTCAAGGTCACTTTATGGTCCAAGATTGGTACAGGTACTGCAGCTGGCAAGGACACATTTCAGACTAAAGTAAGGAGGAAAGGCAAGAGAGCATCCCCAGCCAAGCTGGCTCTCTTTAAGCATGAACCAGTCTGCTTCACTTCTGCACACACCTCTCTGGCCTGAACGTAAGCAGACAGCAGCACGTGGCTAAAAAGGAGATCGAGAAACGTGGCCCTTTTCTTTTGTCCAGGAGGGCAATATGCCTTGCCAAAAATCGGGGTTCTGATATTAAGGGGTTCAGAGGGACTATGCCTTGAGATGGGGAACTAGCAATGACATCAGAGGGACTATGCCTTGAGATGGGGAACTAGCAACGACAGCATCCTGAATAAAAATAAAAGAACAACAACGAAAGTGAAGGGAATTGCATTTCCCTCATCTATAAAGACCCAACCCCATCAGTGCCATTCTCCCGACCAGCACAATTCAGATGTCTATCTCAGAGAGAGAGGAAAAGATGGAGAAAAGTGATACCTTCTTCCCAGCTTCACGGAAGCAGCCCAGAGAAATCAACCGGTGGGAAGGAAGCAACTATGTATTAATTCCTTACTTGCCCCACATGCCAGAATACATTTTATCTTACTTAGTTCTTGCAGTATCCCCAGGACATAACTATGATCACTCCCATTTTGTATACGGAGACTTGAGTTCAGAGAGGTTAAGTGACTTGCTCAAGGTTGCAGAGCTAGTAAGGGATGAAGCTGAAATTCGAGCTAAATCCCTTTACAAGCAGTTCCTGTTCTGTGTGTAACCGTAACTCTTGATGCAAAAGTAGCAGCAGGAGGAAGAAGCATGACACCATCTTCGATACAAAGAACAAAATGCCCTTGAATTCTGGTTTTAGCGTTTGGTGTGGAATACTAAATGTTCATAGCTCCTTTTATGTACAGGCGTTTGTCTGAGAGACAACATTTTCTGCATACATGGGTTTTGAAGATATTTTAAATCTCCACCGAGGTGCTCTGTATTGGTGGTGGAGGGGAGAGAAGACAGTTGAAAGCAAAACTTCAAAGTCTGAATGTGAGTGGTCTGCTGGTCACTGAATTCAGGAAGATTTTCCCTATTTAAAGCAGTGCTGATGCTTATTGGTGTTGGGCCGCACTGGGCTTCTAGGATACACAAACAGTAAGGGAGACAGCACTGGAGCTGCAGATGGAAGCTGTCAATGCAACCCCTTAGGGATCAAAAGGAACATGGAAGTCACTGTGGCCAGCCTCCCACACAGAGCTGAATGCTCCCTGACATCCCTCATGAGTAATCATCCAGCCTTCGGAAGAAGGGGGCTTGCTGTTTCCTAAGGCAAAACATTCCAGTGATGTACACCGTCTTTTAAAATGAAGTCAGAAATCTAAACTCCTGAGTTTTACAGCAAGTTAGTGTTGAGGGTCTGCCATGCACTGTGCTTTTTATATAAATGATCTGCAATAATCCTGAGATTGTGCCTACAAGACTAGGAGGTGGAGATTATCCCTCTCCTTTTGTAATCGAGTCAAGAGTCTGTGGCTGTAGGACCACACAGAAGCCACTTGGCTAAGATGAGTGGGGCCGTCTGGCTTCAACGTGGATGCTCTTTCCTTGCACAGCCACAGCTTCTTTGTCCTGCGTCTTGGTCCCTCTTCTTAGCCTCTGGTCTATACTCACTGGTTCTGGCTGGCAGGATGTTGGCACCATCATTTCTTCCACATAGGACAAAATTTGCAGATCAATCATCGCTTAATAGACCTTCCAGGATACAAATCAACTTTTTTAATGGTTTTCCTATCCGTGGCTCCCCAAACAGCCTACTCTGCTGGTTGAGAGGTGGGGTATGCACCCCTTGCATTTGAAGATCCACATGTCCTTTCTGTTGAGCTTGTTCTTCAGTTGACTTCAATCACAAATGCTCTGGAGCAGCTGAGTTATTCACGTTAACTCATCATAATTGTGGGTTCAACTGACAAATCCATCTCCATCGTCCCAACCTGGTTTGCCTGGAGCTGAACCTCAAGCAATTGATACTGAACACTCAGGACTTTACATGTGCTCCGTCACTTTCTTAGTTACTTACTTTATGTATAAATGTATGTATGTATGTATGTATGTATGTGTGTCTGTCCTTCGATACTGTTGCCACCCTGTCTTTAAGACAGTCCCTTTTCAGGGGGCAGTATGACGTACAGAAAGGGCACCAATGTTGATACCCAGTTATCTGCTTCAAAATAAACCACACCAACACTTAGCTTAAAATAACAATAATGGTGTATTCTGCTCCTGCATCAGCCACGTGGGCAGGGCACAGGTGGGACAGTTCACCTGTGTCCCATGTGCTTTCAGTGGGGTACATTCTCCCAGGGAGTGGAGAATCCACTTTCAAGACAGTTTGCTGGCATGGCTGGCAAGTTGGTGCTGTGAGTGGAGTCCAGCCGGGACTGTGGGTCAGGCCCGGGAGCTCTGGTTTCTCTCAACATAAGTCTCTCCAGGGGTTTCTTCAGCTTTGTCACTGCATGGTGGCTGAGTTCCAAGAGCAAGTGTCCCAAAGGAAGGTGACAGCAGCAGCAAGGCCCTTCCTGAGTCTGGGAAGTTGCCCAGAATCACTTCCACCATGTTGCATTGGTCCACCTGACACGAAGCTCCACCCAGGTTCAAGGGATGGGGACACAGCCCACACCTATCCGTAAGAGGTGTGTCAAAGGGTATGTACCCCAGAGACCTGCCTAAGAAAGCGGCTAGCTCTCCCATGTACTTTTGTGTGACCCAGTACAAGTTACTTCACTACCCTCAACTCATCGGCCCCCCTTCTGTGGTGAGAAAGAATAGCACGTGGAATTAGGTACACACTGCAATCCCTGCCACCGTCCCTTCTCAGAGGCTCAAGTTGGCTTCTTCCTCTCTACTCAGTCCGTTAATATTCCATTCATGTTATCTGAATTAATCAGTTCATCTGAAATAATCAGCTCAATCCTCTCCAGCGTCTCCCAGGCTTTTAATAAAACTTTCAGACAGGTCAGAGTCCTGGGGCACACCCTTTGAGGCCTCTCTTCAGACTGGCCGATACTCGTCAGTGGCAGCTACTCAAGTCACTGTGGGTTCTTGCCGGCCTCTTAGAGTTTGTGTGGTCTTCTTAATTATTCTCTCCCAAGTACGCAATACTCCAGGAAGTGCTGATGAACGAACAGACAGGCAAATATAAACAAATGGAACTTATAGGCACAGGCAAATCCAAAACTGGTTTTCAGATAATGCATTCACGTCATCATTGCAAGATGCAGGTTAAGAATTTATTTTCTGGTAGCCAAATTAAGTGAATTTAGTTAGACGGATGTTCCAGAGAAAAGCCTTGAAAAATTCTGAGCAAATACAACATTGTTTAAACAAAAAATTTTACTGGAACTTGTTTTGGCAACACAATTTGGTCCCCAGGCAACCTCACATCAGCCCACCTCATCTAATGCCAGTGGGAATGATTATCACCAAGGGCTCTCTCAATAAAACATTTGCAAAAAATCTACTTTCTTTTGTGTGTCAACATCTCAACATAGTCGCATTTGATTCTTAGAGTACTTAAAGTGGTTAGAAATCTTCAAGGAATTATTTTATCTATTCGAATAAAATTGTTAATTATTGTATTCTGTTGTGAAGGCATGAACCAGGGAAAAGATAAAAGCATCTTTCAAATTTAATGTCCCAATTAATTAATTTTTACTTATAACATCAGAGTCTTTGCCAGGGCTCCTGAAAGGAGTATAAAAGATTGATGTCATGAAGATAAGAATTTAACTGGGTCAAGCCCAACCATCAGATTATTCTTAATTAGGAATGAATCTCTCTATAAATTCTATAAAACTGAGTACCAGACAGCACACTAAATTATTCATGCGATGCAGGGGGCACCCGATTTGGAAGTGGGCCGCGCCTTTTTGCTGATTCCATCAATGGCACTCTCTGCCCTGATCCATTCTGCAGGTTGTTGTTTATTTTCCAAGTTCACAAAAATGTCATGTTTAATTACAGATGGTGCCCCTTCCTGCCTACTCTCAGTATTGAATGTAAAATATTGGCCTGAAAAGAAAAACATGTGCTCTTGTCAGAAGAGGCATCACTTCAAAAAGGTCACATTTGAAACTTGTTCAGTGAGTCCGCTCAGAACTTGTGGGCTCTGGCGCTGGTTTTCAAGAATCAAAAAGGTTAGGCCCCCCCCAGGCAATTCCAGACATTGCTGAGGAAGGGGGCTGTCATTGGGAAAAGGGGAGGGGGGCTGTGTGACAGATTTAATGTGTGTCATGTCCCAACGTCACGGGTGAGTCTCATACATGAAATGTGGAGAATGCGTACTGTTTTATTCCATTTATATATAGTCCAGTAACAAGTAAAGCTAAGCTCTGATGGCAAATGTAAAAACAGGGGTAACCTCTGGGGTGAGTATTACTGAGAAGAGGCACAAAGAAAGCTCCTGGGTTGATGGGCATATTCTGTTTCTTGGATGGTGGCTAGACACACGCACACACACTGCCTTTCCAGTAAACTCCCATGCGATCCTCCGATCTCCTAAAAGGGAGAAACTTGCTATGACATGTTTGGAAGGAGATATCCGTGACTTGTGGCCACTCTGCTTCCCCAAACCCCTGAAGCTTGTGGTGTTGCCATCTTTCGGCTTGGGTGATGGGTGGCGGGTGCAGAAAAGACGGGTCTCAGACTAAACAAGGCCCATTCTGAGTCTTGGAGGAAGGGTGGAACTCAAAGGGTTAAGGGGGAGCCAAAATAGACACTAGCGTGAGAACAGGAAGCTGAGTAGACACCCCACAATCAATTCCCTACCAGACAAGCTTCAAGAATGACTGGGTGAGGACTGGATTTCCAAGGGAACGAATGAACAGTAAACATGGATGCGGAGGTGAGGCAGACTGAGGAGGGTGTTGAATGTCATTACCAGACTAGTCTTCCCCTCTAGGTTATAGGGAAGTAATGAAGATTACTGATCAGGAACCTTAAAAGATGACACCAGGTACTACAGGAGGTCACTCTGAGGGCAACGCTGGCAATGAATTGATGAGCCTTGGCCTATGAACACTCACTCTTGCCTTTTGTTTCCATGAGGATCTCTTCTCCCTATTTTTCTTAATCTCTCTCTTCTCTTTATAGCTTCTGAGTTGGACCCTTTTTCAACAACATGGTTAGCCTGATTTTTCAAGAGCAAAAGTTTGTATTGCTTGACTAAATCCTACTTTATAGAAAGCACATTCAGCCATTGAACTATGGGTTGAATTGAAGTCTGCATATCACATATAATTTGATTCCAACATTTTAATTTATATCAGTTTTTTTTGCTATGTGCTCCTAAGGCTATTACTATATTTAAACATATAGCTAGGTGCGATGAGTCCATTTTACGATATAAAAATGAGTTTAGCCATTCATTTCGCTATTAAGATGGCAAATATCTAAAAGTGGCAGTGAAAAACCGACTTTGATTTTGAGTTAGATAGGGCACATTTAATTTTGCCAAAGCTTAGGTCAAATGTAGAATCTCTTACACTGCTGAATTGTAATGTTGTACCTAACGAGCGTGACAGGCCACATCGAGCTAGGGTAGCAGAGAGAGCACGTGTCAGAAAGAATTACCTCCCAGGCTAACAGAGTGACCTATGCAAAATCTGCAATTGTACAACCTGACCTTGTGAATCACACAGCATCACAGCCACTGAGAACATAAACCCTGTGTATGCCTGCCTCTGTCCGAATCTCTTTTTTTTTTTAACTTTCTCACTGAAATAAATTCTAGCTTTGCCTGCACCATTTTTCTGTTATTAAGTGCAAATGAAATTTTTGTTCAGTTGTAAACCGAGTACAGGCAGATGTCAGCATGTCCACATTTCTACTTTGCTCACAAGAACTCTTCATTTCTGGAGATTGCCTTTGTAAATAACACGACTATGCACAGCCCAAGTGTTTACTTCTCATGTCCACATTGCTCCAGGCCGAGGTAAGAATATCTACAGCTCTTGTCCCGTCAGCACGGTGTACTGACCCCACTCTTAGTCATAAGGCTTGGGGTAGGATGACAAATAGATGGCTCTTGAAGACTGTGCTGGACACATTTACGTAGGTAGTCATGCAGCACCTTTGGGTAATTTCTAATTTAGAATGGACGAAAATGAGGCTGAGACCCTGGAGTAACTCACGTCAGGACATTAGGATAGTCCACATGGGTAAGGCGAGGTACAGAATAGTAAAAAGAATGCAGTGCTAGTAGACATGAACTGTGAAACAAAAATGAGTGAAAACCGAAAAAGTGGCACTAAAGCCTACAACTGCCAAGTCAGGAGTCAAGATGGCACAGTGACCTGAGGCTGAAGACAATTATGTGAGTCTCTTATCAGAAATCTGAATATGGGAAAATAGTAAGAGGTTCGGAAATAACCGGAACCATTAACTTCTACGACATACCTGCCAGGTGTCAACCAATGAGGTTAAGTTTCTGGCACCACAAGAGACGAAACAGATTTACAGCCCTTGTGAAGCCTACAGCCTCAGGGAAAATCATGCAAAAAAACAAAAAAAAAACAAAAAAAAAGGATGTCCATTGTGACTTTTAATCACTTAATGGTGCCTTTAAGACAGCCCAGGAGGAAACAGAAGCCAGTGGCAATGGGCCCGCTTGCAAAAACTCTGTGAGTGGGACCAGCGGTACCTCCCTTGCTTCTCCTGGTGTTTTCCCTCAACTTGTCAGGACCTTGTCCAGAACTCGCATTAGCTCCCACTGCTATGCAGAAATGTTTATCTCCTGGGTGCCTATTAGGCATCTATCCCTAAATATGCACTAGCTGTGACCTTTGACCTCTGTTCCTTTGAAACTCGCTTTGGCCAAGTCTCTAGTTTCAGTATGAGGAGACTCAGCATCACAGCTGGTGAGCAGCTGAGCTAGAATTCACATTCCAGTCATCGGAACCCATGTCCGTCCTGGGCCTCCCCCTAGCACATGGGGCAGGAAGCAAGTTTACATTTACCGTCTACCTCAGTTCCACGTATTTTGTGGACGACGGCTTTATCCCGTCTGAGCGTCTGCCTCACCTGTTAATTTCACATAATTGTATTTCTGTAATTAATACCTAAAACTGGGAAAATCACAAGAACGAAAATATTTATGCCTCTGAGAAAAACAGGAGATTCTGGGCAAACTTGGCCATGAAGGGCTGAAAAGAAGTGGCTGTTCAATGACAAGAGAGCCACCCTGCCCATCCCTGGGAGAGCAGTTTGGCTTTTGACTGGGGAGAGTCATTCAGCTTTGGGAGTTTCCCCAAGCGCTTGACACCAACATCAGTCATTTCAGTCGGATCTCTGTGTAATGCCCAGAAGTCTTGCTTTAATACTTGAAATGGAAGACCCCAGCAGCTCTGCGTGGAGGGAAGGATTTCTGTAATCATTCATGGTCCTTGAACTTTGATCACTTGTTGCATTTTATCCAGATGGACTTTAGAAGCCAAACAGACAACGTGTGCAGAGGGATAAGCAGCTAGCGGATCTGTTAAGAGAGATTCTGGCTATGGTTCTATGGGCAGGGTGTGTAAGAACCACACACGTACAGATCACGACGGACTCTGATTTCAGAACACTGGAGTTCGGGTCTTGGCACTGAATCTGACTAGCTGTGTAAGGGCAGACACGCAACTTCATGTCTCCAAGCCTCACAAGATACAAAATTCAGCTAATAATACAGACACTGTGATATTGCCTGCATTGAGTCATTAGAGTTAGAACAAAGGAATGCATGTTAAGGAAGTAATTACGTACCCTGACTTTTCAGAATTAGTTCTGATATCAGTATCAATGGCTCACATCTCCCAAGCGAGGACACTGGTTGGCTTAGAATAAGCAGGAATCTACTGAGCAGGTAACATTCTTTTCTAAAAAAAAATTCTTTCAGCTGTTGACATTCTCCCAACAAGTGTCTTTGGTGAACACGCAGGAAACACGTCAAAAATGAGCACTTGGCAAGGAGTCGCGATGTAATTCCAAATGCCAGTCCCTGTCCCTTGGTGCACAAGGTAGGGTGGGTCACCTGACCTCCACGGGTTTCATGAACACAAAAATGGTGGCAATGGAGGGGTCAGGGTGTAGTCCAAAGAAACTTCAAAGTTTTCACTTTCAATAATTAAAAGCTCGCAACCCTCAGCCATTCCTTTCTTCAAGGGGCCGATTCTCCACGTGTGCATCTATCCAGTAAACCAATGAATACATTAAATCAATCCATCAATAATAAATACATATCCCAGACCGATGCACAATGTGCTATTTTTTTTTCCCCCACAAAGAATAAATTGGCATCTTGGTGTATGGGCATAGAGAAGAGTATTTTCTGTTCCCTTTATGAAAGAATGGTTTTAAGGAGCAAAAGTATATGGTCTTTGTCAAACATATAAGTCTGTATTTTCATTTAAATGTAAATGAAGCAGTGAGTCTTAGGAAACCAGCCTCTGCAGAGAAGCACCAGGAACAGTGAGCTTTTCAAATTGAAATTCCTTCTTAAATTATTTTTTAAGTCTCTCAAGATCATCGTGATAATTAATTTCTTTTATATTTTAAACATCTTTTTCTTCTCCTGCAAAGAGGAAGAAAGCAGCAACATGGGTGGAAGGGCCCTGATTGCCAAGGCGACACCGTGTGCCGCTGGCTGGGGAGACATTTGTGCCGCGCACACAGAGATATGAATATATTAGTGTGGGGACCGCTACTTTCAGAGCGCATATTACACTGTCACAAACATTGTGCCCTCAAGCCAAGGTATGTATGAATGGCTTCATGATTAAAATTTGGTTACTGTTTCAGAACCATAAATCCATCAGTTATGATAATTTTTTAAACAGGAAACCACAAATATTAATAAAAAGTTGTCAGTTCAATGGAGCATCAACAGCAACCAGATATTATCATTCTGGGAAAGTTGGGAAACAATATTTTTAAAGCCTCAGAAAATATTCTCTGATTCAAAACTTGCACCTGAGTTTGGGAGCTCTAGGTTGGACAATAAATTTTCCCCACTCCCCTCCCTAACAAAACACATCATTTCTCACCATCTATGGAGTAAAGAGCGTGTTTGCCTAGCCCGGCATGCAAGAACCATACCGTACTTGCTCTAGACAAACTTTCCAACTGCTTCCGCACGCCCCCCCCACCCCCCGCCCCGCCCCCATCCTTCAGTCCAGGCTGAGTGAGGCCTGCTGATAGAATCATCACAGTGTCTTTACTTAAAACAGGCCTCAGCTGGCGCGCCCTCCCTTCCCAGTACTTTTCTCAAATGGCCAAATTAAATGTTGGTTGGATTTTAAGCTCTTTATTCACTGTCTTGCTTATAGTAGGTTCTCAATAGTCTATCTATGATGAATGAGGAAATAAAACAAATTTGTTTCTGGTTTCCCTGCAAGAGTCATAGATTTTATATCTCTAAGGTAGCCAAAAAATGTTTTAAAAATAAAGAATATTGAAGCACATTAGGGCCATTTCGCCAAAAGAAAATCTGGAGAACAGGCAGGCCTGCCGTATGCCAGGAAACTGTTTTTCTTTTTAATCAAGTGGACAGCCACTATGCAGTTATTAAGCAGCCTGATTGTTTCGGAGAAGTTGGCTAGTCCCCTTCAGGTTAAAGGCCCTGGATCATAACACATGCATCCCAGACTGCCCAGGACCGAACTGGACTTGCAGAAGGAAACGGCCTGTTTTCTTTTCTAAACTGCCGAGGAGTCCGTCTTCCCGCTTTTTATCTCCATTCTCTCGCCAGTCATTTTCCCCCAAGTGCCCTTTACCAAGATGGCACCCAATACCACGAGCAGTTTGGCACGCCAGATACACCCCGCCGTCATCATAAGTATTCAAAGTACACTATTAGGGCAGAATGAAAACTGAACCTTATTAACAGGATTAACTTCTGAGCAACAAACAGGTCTCAAAACCCAACAGAAATAGAAGTGACAGTGTCGGCACTGAGGTTCTGAGAAATCATTTAATTAAAACTCCTTTATTTTTAAAAGCCAATTACTTATGGCTTCCAGTGGCACGTGGCACTAAAACCTGGAAGAGTGGCTAGTCCACGGTGGGGCATGTCCCCTGAGATTCTGTCCGCCAAAGACGGCTTCTGAAAGTCACATATCTGATATTCCATCGTGCCCTAGCGAGCTGATTTATCCTCCGAAGAAAACACGTAAGCACCATGCACCCAAGAGGAGGAAATTAATGTCATAAACCTGTCGTCAAACATTTCAAGTCAAAATAAGGTCTGGTGAGACTGGAGGCCTTTTACGTGAAGGATGGAAACTGTGGAGCCCACAGTTACAGAACCAAGTCACCCAGCTCCAGCGTCCTCAGAAAAGAATGCCTACATCTTTCTGAGGAAGAGATGCCTTCGGTTTTCATTTGTTTCCATGATTTCTACCCTTCCCATGGAATTTAAGGCAATTCACTTGTTCATTCACTTATTTGTCACTTCAACGTTTGGCACTCGGGAAGAGCTGAGGATACACCCACGAAGAGGGCAAAGTCCACATCCCTGGGAAACAGAGGTGTTGTCTGCAGATTCGAAAAGACTTTCCACCCTTCCGTCTGCATTCTCTTTCTTTACAAACTGGGGTGGGGGGGTGGGGGGGGACAGGAGGGGGCAGATTAACAACCAGGAGAGACCAACCTCTGATTAGAAGTGGGCTAGCTGGCTGGCGAGGTGAAGTTCTGCAGCTGTTAAAGAACTTAAACCGTAAACTACTGTAAATATGCTAATGAGGTAAGTAAAGAGGGATGGATATTTTGATTTCTTGCAGGTGCGACCCCCAGAGTTTCCTCTATGAGATGTCAGTTTTGTGAAAAATGTTGGCTGCTTGGTTCATAGGCACAGGCTCTGGAGAGAAAGCAGGGACGTGGTTCCAAAGGACGGTGTTAGTGCTTGTGTTAGATTCGAGTCGGGGTATTCGGTTCACCTGAGACGTGCACTGAGCGAGGCACACACCTCGTCCTCAGCATCCGCTGTGCTGTTCAGCGGCAAGTGGATTCACAGAGGTGGGTCCAATCCGAAGCCACTGGCTTTTCCCACCCTCCTCAACAAGCCCACCCTTGGGGAGCAAAGGCTTTGAACATGGGTGGCTTTTTCTTTTTTTACTTTTATTTTAAGAAGAAAACTGCTTCAAGTGCCCAAGAACTCACATAATTTTTCAGTCATTCATAGTGCACTTCTCAGCAACCCATTTCTGAGTTCTATGGGGGAAGAAATGGAAAAATTTTCTCTAAGTATCTATATTGATCTTAATATGTTTGCTGAAAACCATGGATAATAAGATCTCTTACTCAGAGCAGAACTGCACGCCTTTGATAGCATCTTTTAAGTATGATACAGAAAGTAAAGAAAAAATCTACTTAAGAATGAATCATGTTTTGCACGTGTTTCAAGGTGTTATTAATTTTTTGGCTGTAAAAATGTGTTTCCAGTTGGGGTTAACAATAGTCTATGAGAGAAGTTTCTGTCTTTGTCATCTCTCTCTCTCCCCGCCCCGAACTCAGGAGGCGAGAGTGTGAAGTGAACCCATGATCTGTTTCAGTCTTCTGTCTTTCCTTCCCATGTGACTGAATGGAGGGTGGTCACACTGAAATGCTAGGTTTGGGAGTGGTGAGAAAGGCAAGTCTTCAGTGCTGATATTGACCCTGACCTACAGCCCAGTTCACCAGAGTCTTCTGTATTGAGATTGGGCGCTGAAGCCCATCTGACCATTAAGGCCACTTTTGTTTGCTTCTCTTCTCTATTTGTCCATCTTCCTTGCAGAAGATGGGGAAGAGGGAGTGGGGGGGGTGTCTAGAAAATGAGCCCTGACATCCTGGATCCAAATGCCACTTCATAACGTTGTTTCTCGTATGCGCTTTAGTCTCTAAACCGAAGCCTCATGGTTGAGAAACAGCCCTCCAGTTGGGCGCCAAGCTCGGAACACAGTGCATCTGGTGTCAGTTTTGGTTTTAGGTTTTCACTGATGCTGATCATAGCGGACCCTGTGTTCTCAGCAGGAGAACCAAGGGACTCAGCTTTTGACAGCAAGAGATCAGAGAGCAGGAGGCGGAATGGCTTTGGGCCATGGGCGGGAATTAGTTTCATGTGGAAAAGCGATTCTGACCTCACAAAATGGTTTGAGTGCCAACCATTGCTGCCTTTGGAGCATTTCCTTCGAATTTGATCTTGCTTATTGGGTTTTTGTGATGAAAGGCTTTTATTGATTGGTACTGAGCGCTTGAAAGTTAAGTGGTTCTGTGGAAAATAGGGAATTAGATGATCATTATTTTTTATCTTTTCTGAAAAGTGCAATTTCTAGTTAGACAGCTGACTAAATAAAACCCAGGGTGTCTTTATACCAGAAAGTAAATGAAGAAGTGAAAAGTGGATTCTCAAACGCAGAATTTCAGAGCAAGTGGATTTAATTAACTACTCCATCTGAACCAAGGGGGAAGAAGATCCTACCGTGAGTCAGGTGGGCGTTCCCTTTTATGAACTGGTTTATGTTGGAAGGGGCAAGCCCTATTGACCATCCAGTTTCCCTTCCCCTACAGCTTGTCAAAGCCCAGAAGGGTCTTGGGCTAATGCTTAGTGCCAGTCTGTTTCAGTCCCTGGGTACTTCCTATTGGTGTTAAAAAGCTTTCCTAAAAAGCCCTGCCCCACTTACTGGCTAGGTCAAGAAACCAACTGCGGACCTACAACAGGTGAAGATGGAACACCCCAATATGATAGTCTTCTTCCTGCCATGCTTGGTGAATTTAATTTTTTAAATTCCCAGCCACCAGCTGGAGTTCCTATGCCGGCTCACCAAATGCCCTTGCTGTGAAGAGTGGCCATGACAATGTCATTGTTAGCAGTGAGAAGACTGAGGACAACAGCGATGCTTTTCCTGGACTTCAGGATGGTGGATGGGCTGACCTTGTGGGTGAAATTGTCTCTTTGTGTTTATGTGCAGACGGTGGGTAAGGCCTCTGGAGCTAACGTGTTAGGGAGATGAGGCAAACCATGAACTAAGGAAGTTAAACACTAGAGAAATGCAGACTGTGGCAAATTCAGCAACAACAAAACTACAGAACCTTGGGCCAGAATTTCCTGGGCTTTGTGGGGGCAGGTGCGACACCATGGCCCCTCCCAGCTCTCCAGCCCTCCCCCAGAGTGGATGAAAACTCCGGGCCTGTGAGGCCGGACGGCATGGCCCATCGCGGGCCACTGGAACGACCAGGGTCCTTTGAAGCCTCCTGGTTTTGGTTTTGGTTTTGTTTTAAATCTCATGCAAATTTGGTTACTGCTCCTTTCTATATTCCTGTTTGAATATAGAATTTATTTTCTAAGTGGACAGAAAAGCTCAGAACAGAGAGATACGTGCCATGTTTTCCCTGCTACTGTTTGTCTCTGGGCGGCATACACTGCTCTGACCTGAGGAAAAACTGGGGGTTACCATGTGGCCACCCTCCCTGACAAGGGAGCCTTTTGGACATTAACAATGGAATATATTCCAGGCTGCTGCACACCTTTGGATGCTGTGACCTGGGTAGCTAAACCCCTCTTACTCATCTCCTGCCCGGCTTCTTCCCTGGCCCCTTTAACTTGATCTACATAGTAGCCCCACTGAAGTTCCAACTCAAACAGGTTATGATCCTGAGAGTCCTGGATTGTTCCCTTTTCACCCTACTTTAAACGAATGGTTAAAGGCTGGGACTTGGAGAGGGTTCTGAGTACACAGTGCTGCTCAGTTCCTTTCCCGTTATAACTGCTGCTTTCCCTGAATCATAATGTCTGGCTACGAGGGCAGCTGAGTGCACTTGAAATTTGGCCCTGGTTTGAATTTCTCCAGAGTGAAGAGAGAATGGGTGATGAGCTTTTCCTGCTAGGGGACTAGCACTGAGTTCAGAACCAGGACCAGGAAGCAAAGCAACGGACAGGGGTTGAGACTTAGTGATCTGAGGCTTTCAGCGGGGAATGTACCTGGATGGACATAACTGAACACCTGCAAGTGTCCGAGCGCTCTGAGCTAAATGGGTGGGTTAAGCTTCCCTGCCTCTGAGGTTGGGTGTGATGGGGAGTCAGAGACAGGGAGATTGCCAACCAGTGCCTGGGTAAGGAAACCGAAAATAGATGAATAGATAACAAGCACTACTGGGTTGAATACAAACAAATGTAAATAGACAGATGAATGGACTGGTGGATAGACACTATTATCATTCTGTGAAAACAGAATGTTCCACATCATTAGAATATTTGCAAATATCCTTTCTTAAATTTAGAAAAGGTCACATTCTCCAATTCTAATCCTAAAATAAAGAAATCAATAAACCAAGAGCCCACATTGTCAGAGAAGGAAACAAGGGGTGTCAAGCAGGATGACAGGACCCCTGTCCAGCTCCCCTGGGTGGACCACCCAGGTGGTGGAAGAGTGGGGCTGGGAGGACACCGGGTAAGACATTGGAAATTAACTTGCAATGCCTCCCATTCTGGTTCAGACATGAAAGAGAGCAGAGCTGGGCTCCTGGAACCTGAGGACACCACCACCGTGAACCAAAATAAAGGAAAATGAAGTCATGACCTGCGGAGTCGGAGACCCAGCTTCAACCCTAATCCTGTCAATGAGCTGGGCCAATTGCTCGGCTCCTTTGATCCTGCCTCTCTTGTCCGCTCAGTGGACATAAACATGGACAGGAACCCTTGTCCCGTGAGGTTCCTGTGAGCAGTAAACCAGAGTCTGCATAAAACCCTCGGTGCTCAGCAGCCAACATCTACGACATTCTTTTTTTTGCACGGAGGAAGCACGCTGGCCCCAAATGCCAAGACAGAATGGGAGGGCTCAGCGCACGAGGACGTCTTCCAGTTTGTTTGACAAGGCTCCAGCGCCAAAAGGACACTAAGCGGCGAACAAAACGTCTTGTCAGCGTCAGCCCAGAAGATGCTGGTGAGGAAGTTATTAATTAATCGCCAACCAGCCATAGGTGTTACGGGCCCTGCTCGGTTTAAGCACGCCTTATCATCTGACATGGAACATATGGCACGTGGTGATGAGGTGGATAACACCAGTTTTAAAGGTCGTCACCACCCAAATGAGCAGATCTGGGATGGAGAAATTAGTTAATGCTTTCATCTGCTGATTTAGTGCGAACACATCCAAGGGAGCCGAGGCACTCCAGATGGCAGGCCACAAAAATAGCTAAGAGAGATGATGTGTGTTAACTGTTTGTTAATGACACCATGGTTCACGGGGCGGGGGGCGGGGGGGTGGGGAGGGAAGGAATCCTCTCTAAGTGCTGATGGGATTCAGGGGCAAGAGAGAGATCACTTTACCTGGCTCGTGGGAGATTAAAGCTCACCTGCGAGAAATGAAAACACTGCCCTTCCACCCATATTATTAGCACTGTCACTTGTTAATAGTATTATTACTAACTGTTTCAGCTAATACAGCTAGTATTTAATAAGCATTTCCATAGCCCAGGCCCTGTTTTGTGTTTTACTCATTCCTCTCAACAACTAACTCTTTGGGGTGGTTGCGGGGAAGCATGCTGGCTCGGGAGTCAGACTTTGTGGATTCCGATCATGTTTGTGTGACTTCCAAGCAGTGACCTCCCTGAGACCGCTTCTCTGTTGAGTGGAGACGATGCGACGCTCCTCCGCACCTCGCAGGTTACGGCTCACGCGAGGTGACGCGTATCGAGCGCTCAGAAGGGTGTCTGGGGCATGCCAAGTGCTCAGTACACGTTAGCCCTTCCTCCCGAGATGCTTTCCCCCCTTTGTGCGTACAAGGAAAACATGTTGAGGAGTCTGCCCACGGTCACGTGACTCAACTTTGTACAGATTCTAGTCTGATTTCTGAGATCATCTTCCTCTGTCCCAGGCAGCTGACCCTTCTCCAGGAAAAGCACACAAGTCACCCCCTTCAGGAGAGGGTGGATGACCCAGAAAACAATTTTCAGTTCTCAGAACCCTGCCTTGTCACAAGCAGGAATAATCAGGAGCCTACGCCAGTCAGACCCAAGTTATTTCTTCTTCCACTAAAACAAAAGCAAAACAATTCAGACTATGGGTGGGATGATGAAGAAATTTGGTGAAAAAAATAACCTTCAATCTTTAAATCATGATATTGACAAATAGCATGTACCGAGTCCTCACTATGTGCCAGCTTTGGAGTTCAATGCTTTGCATCATGTATCACTATGATGCCTTATATGACCCGTCAATAATTGTCATCCTCACAGTGACTTCAAGTTTGTCCTGTCATCTCCCTCACTTCACACACAAGAGAACTGGGGCACAGGAGAGATGAATAACATACCCAAGAGGTACATGATGAGAAAGTGGAGGAGCCTGGCTTTGAACTCAGGCAGAAAGGAGCCAGAGCCTCCTGGCCCTGGTCTTCAAGACATGGACCTGCCTTGATGGTTGAGGGCAGGGTCTCTTAACCCGGAGCACCTCAGTCACCTGGCAGGCTTACGGGAACCCACCCACCAAGTGGTTTCTGATTCAAGAGATCTGGGATGGAGGGTGGGGGGCAAGAATTTACATTTATAACAACTTTAAATATGATGCTGAGGCTGCTGGCTTGGGGGCCACACTTTGGGAGCCACAGGCAAATGAGACTTCGGAGCCTGAGTTAGAGTCACAGAAAGCTGATCTGGGTCCCCGGTTACCCCTTGGTAGTGGTGTGATGCCAAGCAGCCGCTGACACTCTTTGAGCTTCAGTTTCCTTATCTTCGCAGTGGGGGTCTGAGTCATTACGGTCTGATTGGCTACATAAATAGTCATTAAAAGGCTGCAGTTAATAAAATGTAGCCCATGGAGCTGTTATGGAGATTAAATAAAATATCGTGTATAAAGTACCTAGTAAGTAGCCTGGAACACCATAATAGCTCTCACATGGTGGTAAATAAATAAACTCGTCACAAAATGATTAATCCGCGCTGCGTACACGGCACAGGGAGAAAGAGATGAAGCCACCTCTTCTGTCTGGGCGAGTAAACTCAAGGACCGAAGAAATCCAAGAAGCAGCGCAGACACACACGCCACGCCGCCCACCGACGCCCGGCCAGGGCCCTGCAGGACACTGGGGAACTTGCAAACTGTCAGCTGAAGGACTCAGGAGAGGCTCATAGAGAGAAGACAATCTCAGCAGGCTCCAAGTATCTGGACATGCAATTACACTCAATATTTCTTATTTCTTAAAGAAGAAAGAGCGCCAACTATGTGTCAGGCTCCTGTTTGGTAATTTGTGCTTAACTATCATATTCCTTCTCTGACTAGATGTGGGTGTGGCTGTTCTTCTCTCACAGGTGAGCAACAGGTGTGCCATGATTAAGCAGTTTGCTGAAGTCACACCCTGTATGTGGAGAGGTGGGGGTGCAGGTGTGTTGGGGTGAAAGTGGGGTGGGGGCAGGAAGGCTTCTTTATTGTACTTAACCCCCAGGGAGTGATCCTGTCATTCTGCCCTGTCCCTCCCAATTTCCTCTAGTGGAGTGTTGGCAAAGTTCCAAAACTTCAAACTTACAACCTCCTTGCCTTTCAGGTCACCCGAGAAAGGCAGAGAAGATGTGAACGCACACACCAAAATGAGCTTGCATCATGTGAAGCAAGGCTGGGAGAGTTCCGGGGCATCTTGAGGAAGCACGTCGGGAGCCCCTGGGGGCTTTGCTGCGCCCTTTGATGACTCCCACCTAGCCGCCGACTCTCCCTCTGTGAGCACCCTGGCTTCTCCGCTTCCTTCTTCAGAATGCGTAGCACTCTGGCGGCTCATCTGAGCAGTTACGTGTCAGGAGGGCTGTGCTTCCCTCCAAATCCACACAGAACAAACGCACTGGCCTGCTGAGAGAGAAGCTCCAGGTGTGTGAGAGCAGCGAGGATGCTCTTCACTGTGGACACAGGCACAATTCCTTTGGGTTCCTGCCTACTCACAAAACACATCCAACTAGTCACAGTAAGAGATGCAGAGTATGTATGCCATAGGATGCTTGCTGTTTCTTTAAGAACTGTTATGTCCCACTTACTCAGATGCCAGACTTCTAGGAACTTAACCAAAATTTTTCCCTGAAATTAGAAATCAATGAGAAGGGCTTGAGATACAGGAATGGCTTTTCCAAAGCCCTTTAAACACACACACACACACACACGCGCGCGCGCGAACTCAGTACCAGTAGGCTCTAGCTTTATAAGTGTTTCTAATAAACATTCTTACATGGTTTCCAATCTATAGGAGATGATTAGAAAGGTGCTACTTATTGCTTGGCAAACTTGGCATACCTGCCAGTTTAGAGAAGGATCCAGATACGAAGAACATGGAACCCCAAAGCAATCACACAAATGAGCAGCAAAAAAGAAACTCAGCAACTGGTAGTCTGGGGTAGGGGCACTCTGCGACTGGCGTTAGCATTGGCAGAAGAGAGAACCAGCAGGCTGAGGGGTTAGGTGGATGCAAAACTGGCTGAGTGGATGAAGCCTGGCTGAGCAAGGTACCCCCAGGGCCTTGGAGCAGCATCTCCAACTCAGGAGGTAAAAGCCAGGAACTTCCTGTGACGCAGAGCTTTGGCAATGAATTGTCACAAGAGGAGGTAAGTCACTAAAGGACAAAAAAGCAGACTGCCCTCCATGCACAATAAAGGTGGGCTTCACAAAAGGCCACTTAATGTTTGTCCAGGAAGAAGAATGCAAATTAACCCACATCTCCATGACCATGAACCTGGAAGACTATCCCCTGTACTTGGATTGAGGGGAGCTGTTTAGTTATGTCTAAAAATAGCAGCCTGAGTGGGGAAATCAGGGCTTCCCTGTGGTTACTGAAGTCTCGGTATTCCTGGGGCCTCTTTTGTATGTCTGAACACTCCTGAGTGGCTCCTTCTGTGCAAATGTATGTGTCTAGGACATGGACCTATTTTCCCTGCTCTGGGTGAAAGATCCAGGATGCTTCATTTATTTATTTTGTTTGCTGTTTGCAGCAGAGATGGCTCTGAATCCTGGCAAAGGCAGCCTGCCCAGAGCCCAGCGGGATTGGTAGAGGACTGTGAGGAGAAACAGATAATTTGTATGTCAGAACTCTGCACAGGGGAATGAAATTCTAACCCCAGAGCCTGGGACCAGAGCTCCTCAAAATCCTATATGCAGAATCCAGGCATTCCACTGTTCCCCAGCTTGGGCACTAAGCGAGAGGTACCTCCTGTATCACTGCAAGGAAGAGCTGTTTCCCTTGAAAAATCGGTTCTTCTTTTCTGCTGTCTCCCCACTGACTCTTTCCTGTTGTGTTACAGAAATTGAGAGTCTTGCTTCCTGCCTTGTTTTGCCCACTGGGAAGCCTAAATGAAAATACCCCCAACATTTAGCATTTTATAAGGCCATGTGGAATGCTCAAACAATAGACAGTGGCTACTGCTTTTATCTGAGCGTCATCCCTTTTCCTTATCTGATGAGACCCACAGGTCCACAGAGACAGGCACTGAAAGGAGACTGGTTCGAACATGATAAAAATCCCTCTAGCAAAAAAGATTCCTTCAGGGACGCCCATGTGACCCAAGCTGGGCCATGCAGAGACCTACTCTGAGATTTTCCTACCGGAACTGGCAGAGCTGTGCACGCTTCCCTGTTACCCAAACCACCTAACCCCCTTGATTTGGTGGGAGACGAAGGACCCAGGACCTAGAAATACAGAGATGAGAAACCGGAGGCGAGGGTCCCAACCGTGTTCGGGAGCTAAGGCTGGTCAACCTCCAGGCTGTCTCCACCACCCCTCATGACTGCAGTACTTTATGTGCAGAGATATACTCCTCTTTTCTGTCCTGAAACAACCAGAGCCTCATTTCCGTCCCTTGCAGAAAGATCCCTGCTCCCTGGTCAGTCTGTCCCTGACTTTCAGATTTGCCAGCCTCCATTTACCCCTCATCTTGAGTCCTTCAATGATTTGCTCTTTCCCTTTTGTATTACCTCTAGTTTCACAATCTGCCTCGGATTCTCTGTGAAGAGAAGCAGAGTATAAACACGTTCATAGTATTAAATGACTCCAAATGTTCTTCTTCCTTCTGCCACAACTGTTGGTAATGGTACCGTGACAATACAAGAAGGCTGACTTGGTTTCTGTACTTCTTTCAAAAATCAGGAAGGTAAGTGATTCATTAAATAACGTTTTCCCCTTTAGGATAGTTAAAATAAGCAGTTTCCAATGGGGTAAATGCTAAGTCTCCGTTATCTAGAAAATTCATTTACATGGAATAATATACTCCCTTACGTGGCAAAACACACAGATTATCAACCATTTTAAAAAACTAAAAATGACTACTCACAGGGCAGACAAAAGTGACTTGGTGGTTGTTGTTTTAGTGTATCACTTTTTTAAAGAAACTATCTCTAGGCTACAGAGACTTCCAAAACTTAATATATTTCATCCCTGCCTCTTATTTCCCGGAGACCACTGTGTCTGATGATTTTGTGTGTGTGCTTCTATGTACTTTGCCTGGTTAAGGAAATATCTCTGGGTAACGACGTCTTATTTGGTAATAGCAAATTAAATGATAATGGGACTAGTTTCTTCAGTGATCAATAGCTTAAAAAAACAACACCTCCTGGATTTTTATTTTCACTTCCTTTTGTAAAGTAGTCACCTTGGAGGTGCACTTACTCTGAAAGTAGGCGCCATGGCTGAGCCCGCCCAGGAACAGGCACCCAGTGATTCTGCTGTCACACCCCAGGTACCGCTGAGCCTGGTGACAGGGTCATTTAATAGGGATGAAGAGAAACAGGGGTATAGTGGCCGTATTTGTTCCCTCAGAAGAGGATCTAAATGCGCCTACTTAGGCCACAGTAGCCAGGAGGAAGAAGGCCCCTCCCCCCAACACCCACCACCACTGCAGGGAGACCGTGGGGTGGAAACAGAGGGGGTTCAGGTTAGCAAAACAGAGAGTTCCCTGTGAACTTGCACTGAAGCCCAACCAGAGGCAAGCAGAACATATTGGGGGAAGCAGAAATTGATGAAGATATACCTTCACTGATGGAAACTGGGGGGGACAGGGAATCTAGGGTGGGTCAGCACTTATGACATGGAGCGATCTCTCTGTCTCTGTCTCTGTCTCTGTCTCTGAGCTTTTTCCAGGTGGGCCAGATCTTTCCCATCAGACACAGTGGTCCTCTGTTGAGGGTTTCGACCAGCATTTCTGAGAAGAGGAATGAGCAGCTGAGACCAGAGCTCCTTGTCTGCCTGGATCCATAGCCCGTTATTTAATTACACCTATCTTGTTCCAGACAAGTTTAGATGCTTTGTCTAGACATGTGTGTATTTTCCCAAGTCCTCAACACAGAATACAGGCTCAGTCAAGCTTAACTGAACCAACCAAAGAGCAAAGGTGTTGGAGAGTGTGGCCTCTGCATCTGGACCACCCAGTTCCATCCTTCGCCCCTGAGTGGCCTGGACAAGTGGCTTAACTTTTCAACAGTTTTAAGTTCTTCACGATTAAAATAGAGATATTAACACTATGCACTGGCATTGTGAAGGTTTGTGAGATTGTGTGTATGTAAGGGGCTTGTTTGAATGCCTGGTGCATTTAAATGTTCAATAATGCTAGATATGATTACTTTATTATCCTCATACTCACTATTAATATTATTATCAGGATTATCATGTTCATAAATCCCTATAGGACTCTGTCCGTCTAGGTATTGAGATAGGAAAAATGGAAAGAAGAAAGGTTGGGGAGAAGGAAGAAAGAACAGAAGGAAGGAGGGAGGGAGGGAGGGAGGAAGGGAGGGTCAGCTCTCAGAAGGCACAAGTCAGTAAAGATGGAAAAAGTATGGAGACCACCCAGATGCTGGGGCTGACTCTCGTACTAGTTCAACCAGTCATGTACAAGAAACAACACACTGAATTCGGGCTCAGCTGGGGTAATTGTTTGAGCTTGCTGAACTGATGGGAGGGTAACGGTACTGAAATATCTAGACAGTGATGGTCACTGGGGTCAAGGAGAAAGAGGGGCAGCCATGTGGGGACCCAGGCAGCAAGCAGAATCCCTGGGGTGAAGATGAAGTTCTGGATCCAGCAAGGAAGTGGAGAAGCCCCTCTCTAGGGAAGGTCCTACAGGGCACAGATCAGACACAGGCTCCAGTCTTGTGTGGAGTGAGTCTATGAATTAGATCAGGCTTTACTTCTCTTGCAACCCTTCAAAAAACTCCCACCGCACGTCGTACGAAATCCCAGCTCCTCGCTGTGGCAGGCAGGTGCCTAAGTGATCTGGATCCTGTCCACTCTCTCAGCCTCATCTCCTCCCCCCCACCCCAGTTCCTCAGACACGCCAAGCACCTCTTATCTGGAAGCCTTTGCACCTCCTTTTCTTCTCACTGGGAGATACTTCGGCCCATCCCCACATGACTAGTTTTGCTCCACCACGCAAATCTCAACTCCAATGTCACTTGTATTCTTACAGACACCCTCCACTCGAGGGCTACCTTCTGCTGTATCACCATATTTATTCTTTTTGGAGTCTATCACAATAAAAAAATCGCCTTGTTCATTCATTTCTTCACTATTTATCATCTGTCTCTCTCTCTCACGGTCACCAGGGATGATGTCTGTCTTGTGCTTTCCCCACTGATGCACCCCTGTCGTTGAGCACAAGGTCTGGTGGTGAGCAGGTCCTCCAGCAGTATCTGTTGATTAGGTAAATGACACCCCAGACCTCATCTGCCATGACCCCTGCAAAGTCAATGCTGCAGCCTGGTCAGCAGTTCTCACTTGAGAGGGGCTAACCAGAACCAGCCAGGGAAGCTATCAAGTCTCCTGGAGTCGGTCTATGTGTTACAACTGGAGGACAGACAGCTGGTGGGAAAACGGAAGCAGCAGGCTCCTGCATCGGTGTCGCTCAAACACAAAGGCGTGAGTAGCGGCAGTCTGCGGGAAGGGTGCAGCATGCAGGGTCCTGGAGAAAGAGCTCCATGCCTTTTCCATCTCCAGTTTAGAAGAGAAGGACACATTTTCCCATTTCGCCCTCAAGGGCCCCTTTGTAGTGTCCAAAGAGAAGAAAACACCCCTGCCCCCTAACTTACAGATGGCATCCAGAAAGGAATCTGGACATTTTTTCATCCACAAAGACTATCATTTGAAGATCTTTAAAAATATTTTTAGAAATACATTAATGCTGTTTGATACTGCCACACCGAATTCCTTTTGATACCACACATAATGCTCACAAAAGAACCTTTTAAAGCTCAATTGTAATGCCAGTTTGTAAACCAGCTTCAATCAATTCTACTCTGATTAAAAAAGAAAAACACTTGGAGAATTCAGTATGGCTCCTAGTCACACAGACAAGCTGGAGAGATGGAAAACATGTGGGGAGAGTAATATAAGATGTGGACAAGGCAAAATATGTGAAGAACGTATATCTGTACTTTTTGCTCTGCAGTTTATACAAATCACTGCCTGAGCATTAATATTTATACTCTAAAGCATTTTTCCTACCACGCCCATCAAACTGTCACATAATCGGGGTAGTCAGTATATCACATAGCACAGGAGAGAGAAACTTGCCGGCCTCGGTTCCTGTAAATATTTTTCTTTTGTGCTTGGTTAAGAGTATCCTCCTGGTAGGGGTCCTTGTGGAAGTGCAGTTCGCCAACGTATTTTATGATTTAAAAAAATACAGACACTTGGAGTTTCCACAAAGTTGGCACTGATGTTCTGCATGGAAGAGCCCTTTCTGACCTAGCCTCTGAAGTTTCTGAGGTTTATTCATTCTGAATTAATTTTTAAGCTAAAGAGAGGGCCGCTCTCTGCACAGAGATGCTTTTCTTGGCAGAAAACACAAATACCAAATCCGTTCTTGGGTTGTGGCTTGTTTGAAAGTACCTCTGCCTCCTCTGAAACTTCCTGAAGAAGATGCCTTCTCTTGCACTGCCCCTACTCCGCTAATTGTAGGATGCTTAACATCTATGAATATGAGTGCTGCTCTTTTGGCCTGGTGTTCAAAGGCCTGCAGAGTCTGACCTCAGCCTTCCTGGGCCATGATGCAGTACCCACCCTTTTCCCTGGGAAACATGTTCCTAGCCCCCAGTGGATGCCTGAGACTGTGCACAGTACCCAACCCTATTTACAGACTACGTGTTTTCCTATGCATTCACACCTACGATGAAGCTTAACTATAAAGTACCCACAGTAAAAGATTAATGACGACAATAATAAACTAGAACAATTATATCAATATCCTGTAATAATAGTTAAGTGAGTGGCTTTGGGCCACTATCAAGTAAAATAAGGATCCCTTGTACACAAGCACTGTGATACCACAGCAGTTGATCTGATGATGATACAGCTACTAAGTGACCAAAGGGAGAGTAGTGTGGACAGTGTGGCTATGCTGGACAAAGAGATGACTTGTGTCCTGGGCAGAAAGGAGCAGGATGGCGCTAGATTTCATCACGCTACTCAGAATGGTGCGCAATTTAAACTTATGAGTTATTTATTTCTGGAATTTTTCCCTTGAATATTTCCAGACTGTGGTCGAGCAAGGGTAACCGAAACTACAGAAAGAGAAATGATGGGGAAGGGGGGGGCTACTGCATTTATTTCTTAGTGTTTCCCTTCTGCCTGGGAGGGGCTCGCGTGGCAGAAAAAGCAGGAAGGTTTGGGGTCAGGCAGACCTGACTTGTAGCTTGCTTTTGCTACTTAGTATATGCCTGACTTTGCCTATTTCAAGTTTAACCACAAAATTTGGGTCATTATGGGCAGTCAGTATAGCAACAGGTTAAAACCTCTAGCTCTGGGAAAAAAAAAAAACTGACTGAATTAAAATACTACCTCTTATGCTTTCTATGATTTGATTTTTAGCACAAGTGATTTGGTTAGCACAAGTGATTTGATTTTTCTAAGCTTCAGCTACCTCATCTGGGAGGGACTGAGCAAAAAAGGAAAAAGGACTCATGGACATGGACAATAGTTTGGTGATTGCTGAGGGGTGGGGAGGTATAAGGGGACTAAAAGGTAAAGTAAAAAAAAATACAACAAAGATTAAATTAAACCTGAAAAAAATGGGGATGAATACTTGTACCTACTTCACAGTTTGTTGTGAGGAGTGAATGTGTATCAGCTAGCTATTGCTGCATAACAAACTAACAAAACTCAGTGGCTCAAAATAAAGACCATTTATTTTTGCTCATGAATGCATGGGTTACCTGGGCAGTTCTGTCTTGGCTGGGCTCAATTATGTATGTGTGGTAAGCTACAAATGGGTGGGAAGCTTTGCTATCTAGGCTATATGCTTTCATATGTTTGAGAGTTGAACAGTCCAAGATTAGTCTAGAATGATCTTGGCTGAAAGAGTTAGGTAGTGTCTCTTCTACACGGTGTCTTATTCCTCAGCAGGCTATCCTGCTTCTTCTCATGGTGGTTGGGCAGAGTTGACAGAGAAAGAGAGGGAGAGAGGGAGAGAGAGAGAGGGAGAGATTGTTTCAAAGCCCACTGAGGTCAAGGTTCAGGTCTAGTATAACTATATCTAGTATTTTTGCCACAAAGCAAGCTCAAAGTCAGAAAGAAGGATGTTTCAAAGTTACAGAAAGGGACGGGGCATGGGTACAGGGGGGACAATTATTGGGGCCAACAGTACAATTAAGCTAGCACAGAGTACAAAGCACTTAGCATGAAGGTGATCCTATAGTAACTGCTTTAAAAAAGTTAGCTAGCATGACAGGTTGGCTATTGCCCAATAGTGCCTTTGTGAGGATTAAAATCAAAGAGCCACCCATGAGCACATTGTCTGCCGTGGTATCCCATGGTTCTCACTAAATAGTGGCAGTGAAGTCTGTCCCCTGTGTTCTAGACCAGCAGTATCGTGTCTTCTGTTCTTTTCAGCTGTCTTTGCTGTGGCTGCTTACACAGCCTAGGGCACTCTTTCTGTATCTTCAAGGTCTTGTTCTGATTGTCCCCACTGCCCAGTGAGATCACCCTTCCAATGACCCTACGGAGCCCTTTATATTCACATTGTGTCACCCAGAAATTTCCCCTATAGATTTGGGTTGTTGATGTTGATGCATTGCCTCCCCAATGAGTGTTCTGGCTCCTTGAGAGTAGGGACTATTTAGGAATATTTTATTTCCTCCTGTACTTAAGTGCTCAGCAAATACAAGTCTTTAGAAGCTGAGGTGGGGAAAAGGGAGTGAGGGAGAAATGAAATTGTATTTTACTTCCTGGCTTAAGGAATAATGGCCAATCTATCAATATATTAAATATTTTGTATTAATGACTCCATGGTTTACTTGCAGAAATAGAAAGGCTTATAATTACGTTCCATACTTTATCTCGGTTTGGTCTCAAATGTTTATGTTCAAAATTTTACATGAAAACTTTGTTCCTTATGTCTAAGGCATTATTACTACTTCAGTTGGCTCATCTATAAATTACTTTTATGATCCCTGGTACAGTGTTTCAGACGAGGTTTTCACATGTACTAGTTTATGCCTAACAATTCTCTTACCAAGATGCCAGCCCTTCTCTTATTCCTGCTGTTTCCCTCAGTCTTGACCCTGAGTCCACAGGTATCTATAGGACTTGGCAATGGTTGACATTTCCTAGAAACCATCCCTTCATGCCCAAAGCCTTAAGAGAGTCGTCTATTTTACCTAGCACCCCTTAGAAGGGAGGGATGTGGCATTGCTTCACACATACCTCACAGAGCAGCTTTCCAAAATTCCCTTTCAATGGGTCCCTTCTCCTCTGTCCAGGCAGCCAACCTGCTGCTCCCAGCTTGTCTTCCCCCAGGTGGTACCCTTGTCCAAACTTCACTGTGTTTTCTGTACCTTTCACTTCTCTACTGTTTTCCGGAGTCAAAACTCAACCAACACCCACCTAAAGCGTAGGAGTTAGAGCTGCTCACAGGTGACATATTACTTTCTTGTCATCCCAAAGGCCAAATTTTCATGCTTTGCAAAGCTATTCATTTCCAGGCTGTCAGAGAGCCTTATATTATGCTTCTGTTTTGGGGGTATGAAGCTGATGTTAATCCAGGGGTTTACTTTTCAATATCAATGCCAGATTTACTTTACTCTGCCAATGTGTCCAGAAGGCAAGCCGTGGATAAATACAAAGCACATCATTGACTATTATTATGATGATGTGTAAAACATAACTATTATTCTTGACAGCTGGGTTTGTTGGAATTAGATGACGTTTACACATTTCAGACAGCTCTTAGAACCTATGATTTTTGCTCATGCTTTTGAATTTTTTGACATTTAAAGCCCTGGTGGAGCAGTTTCCACAGAGCAGAGTGGAGTGGAAACGTCACGGGTTTGTGTAGATGAAATTTTAGATTCCGCGACCCCAGGTCCGGATGGAGAGAGACGGCCCATGTAAATGGCAGCCTCTACAGACAAAGTGTGCTGCTTCAGTTGATCTTGTTCTCATAGTGACCTCCAGCATGAGATAGCTACTGGACAGAAAGAAAAGAAGACCATTACGAACTGCATCTGAGTGATGGAATCAATGGAGGAGAGAAGAGAGAGGGGAACCATCTTCCGTGAAATCCCTGCAGCCGAGGCCACGGCCGCACCGGGGACTGCACTTGAATGGGGGATAGAGAGGGCACCGCGTTTCCCCAGAAGAGTTGAGGCCATGAGGGTGCTTCGGCTGGAGAAGGAGAGATCTGAGCCGCGTGATAACCATAGCAGCAAGGTCGCCTTCAGTCAGCGGGAGGGTGGGCACGTGAAAACGATGATGACAGGCCTCCAACAGGCAGAGCAGAACCAAAGCGGAGGGTGCTCCGGAGAAGTGAATTTTGGCTGCATACAGAGAAATCCTGAGAGATAAGAACAATTCAACAAGGACTGCAGCTTCCTTAAAATATGGGGATCACTCTGCTTACTGAACACTGAGTGGGGACAGCATCCTTCATCACCTGGGAGGTGAGCAATGGAATCACTGAGCTGGGGTCAGTGTGACAGCAGGTGACTCTACAAGTCCACGGTCCTCACTGGGGAAGGCCTGGAGAGAGTGCAGGCCAGAGCTGGGGTTCAAGTGATGACTAGGGAGTCACAGGTAGCAGACACAGGTGAGAGAAGCACTAAGAGCACAGATTATAAGAAAGAAAGAATTTTCCCTATGAGCCTGAGGAGAGGAATGAACCAGCTTGTGTGGATGCATAGGTAACAAAGGGGAGTGTGGAAGATAAGTCTTGATGAGTGACAGGGGCCGAGGGTATCCAGGGCACCCTTAGAATTTACTCTCGACTCTACAGGCAATAGAGAGCCTGTGACAACTTTTAAATGAGCAGATTGGGAGAGGCTGGAGCACAAAAATTTCTGATATATTATTTAAGGGAGATGACCTAAGTTTTAGCATTAATTGAAACATGAAGTGTGACAGGCAAGATGGGGAAATATTAAAGTCAGTGAAATGAGGCCCGTCTAAGATTCACATATCCATCTCCTCGGGAGAAGTGGTCACTATTCTCTATGATATGTCGCATTAGCCCACTCTTCATGTCTGTGTCCCACATCATCGGCCTGAGGTCAGCCGAGTCCCCATCTCACTAACTACTCCATCTATCCCTTAATGGGTGCTTAATTTGTAATCACAGAATAAATGTTCCCATCGCAGTGTGAAATGAGGAGGGCCCATACCTCCGGCAAAGACTAGAACAAGTAAAAACACGGAGAAGTGATTTTAGAATTCCAGAATTGTGGAAATATGCCATTTGCGTTGGCAGTTCTGATCTGGTGATGGGGTCTGCCCTCCACCTCTAACCCACATGCATTCATCCCTAAACAATTTGAGCCTTCTTCCTCTTTCCGGAAAGAATGTAAGGTGTGTTTTGTTTTCCAACAAAAGTTATGACTAAAATGAAACAGAAATTAAAAATAGTAATTGATGAGGATGTCAAAGATAGCACACCTCTTCCTCTCGGCCCTCAAAGATGGACTCTCCCTACCCGTGAAGCAAAGGTAGGCTGTGGTCACAGCTGTTTGTTTAGGCCAAGACATAAATTTTCCCTGGCAGGAAATCTTAGCCAGAAAAGTGGAACGGTAGTCAAATGAGCACAGGAAAATTTGTATAGCAGGCACAGGGACAACGAGCCAACTTTTCGGTGCAGGTGAGGTGGCTGGTGATGAAATGCATGGCTCTCTGCTCATGAGAATGAAAATAGATTCTGTACGTGAATCTGGAGATCTCCTGTTCCACATTCCTCAGGTGCCTTCAAGCTCAAGAAATTTCAGGACCTCAGTCCACTGGCCTGGCCATGTGTACCAACAGCCTTGGTCTTCCTGTGGCCCAGGGAAGCACCTCTGACATTTAGTTGTCCTTATCAAACACTCCATTAGGAATTTGGATCTTATACTGAGCTTCGTTTAGATTCAACTTCATGTTCAAAGTTGCATGTATACAAATCATAGTAAAATCTCTCAGATGACTCTGGACTGTGGGGGGGGGGCAGATGTTATAGCAGGACCATGGGAGAAGCCAGACAGGACCGAGTTTGACTTGCACCTATGCTTTCCTGCATGACCAAGAAAATTCTATAACCCCCGTGACCCTCCATCATCTCATCCACTACGTAGGAATAATTTTACTACTGACAGTATGGAAGAGCTTTAGGATAGAAGCTGACTCTTAGTTGGGTTCCAACAATTATCGAGCATTTATAATGAAACATGCTTACACAGACTGCGTGGGGAGGAGTACCTGTGCGCCCACACTCCCGGGTTTTTAAACAGATGCCTGTTTTTCCCCCGTTTCACCAATGACATCTCATGACTTGGGTGGTGAACCAAAAGTCCTTCGAGCAGTCAAGTGCAGAATGAGAACAAAGAGCTCAGGTTTTATGATTTGCAGGCCTCTGCTCTTTCTCCCTCATGCTTCTTCCCCAGAAGCTCAGTGTCAGCCGAGGCCATGAGCGACTAGATGTCGGCCCCTCCAGTGTCCTTCACGGGACCCCTTGAAGAGTCTCAAGTGAATAACACTCAACTTCACCCTAAATGGGGGAAACCTAACAAACATCCAACCTTTCGTGACTATCTCTCTTACGGCCCCCCTGAGGGAACTGATCTATCCCATCATGTATAAGGCATATAATTTCAGAGCTACAAAGGTGGTAACAAGCAGCCAGGCCTATTGATGAGCAGATATTTAGGTTAATAGGCACGTCTTAGAACGAGTGGATTACATTGCACTGGGAAGAGTTAGGCTAATCTGGGTGTTCTTGAACCTATGCTTTGGAGCCTAAATGGGATGCTTGAACTTGGCAAAATTACTTAACTCACCTGAGCCTCAGTTTCTTCATCAGCAAAATGGGTATGTAATGCCTAACTTCAAATTTGGGTGCAACATGAAACAGCAGGCATTATACATTACACAACCAGTAACTAGCACATAAAGTCACTTTTTTACCCCCCTGCTTTTGGGCGATGTTGCTACAAACTCTTGTTGCTGACGTTTTCTGCAGAAGGAACTCGGCTGCTGTGAAGCCAGCCTTTACTAGAACGTTCCGCCCAGGTGCCTGTTCTACTTAAACTTGGGAAGGAAAGCATGAGTGACGAACCCGAGCCGTTCGACACCGTGGGCACTGCCGGTGTCCAGGCCCAGCCGGGACTGTGATTGATAGGGTGAGTGCAATGTCTCCCTTTTTTCACTTTTCAAATCAGGAAAAAAGTCTCCTATTTTTCACTTTTCAAATCAGGAAGACCAAAAGCGGTCAACAAATCAACCAATTAGAAAACGAGAAGGGGTGGAAACGGTGCTCAGGAAGCCCTAGGAGGCCAGGCGGCCGAGGTACCTCCAGATCCTGGGCCAGAACCACGGAAAGACAACAGCCCATTTGTGGATGGACACACACACACATACACACACACACACACACACACACACACACACAGCCGGCATGTGGGCTACTGCGGTGACCAGGGCAGCTTTCCTCTGCATCACTGAAATCACGCCAGAGCTTGACAAACCCTTTTACATCCCCCACTAAAAGCGGGTTTAGAAACATTGCCCCTTTTGAATGGAATTTTAAAAATAGTTTTTTTGGTGTGATCCTACATCAAAGCAAGGACGGCATTTCCCTTGTTCTATGTTAGCCTACGAATCAAACATGTACAGGGTCATAGTGGGTAAATTAACATTTCATTTTCAGGAGGCAAAAAACAAATGACAGATCTGGCGGCCACAGGTGTACTGCCTGGGAGGTGAATGCACCTTGGATCTCTTTCATTACCTGACCCGCCAGAGCTGCACAAAACTGATCGTAGGTCAATAATAGGGGTCTGGAAGACTGTGCACTTCCTCTAATGAAACTGCACGCCAAAATCACAGGCTACTCTTCTGCTGGAGATTCCACCTTTCTTGTAAGAGAGCCAGGAAACACGTGAACACAATCAGATAAAAAGTGGGTGTCGGCCTTTTGGGGTGTCATCTGTGAGAAGGATATTCCAGTTCTCCTAACTGTAGAACCTGATGCAGGTAGTTTCACCTCCCTGGGCCTCACTTTTCTTCAAAACAAAATGGGCTGTGATAGCATTGTTATGCCGCCTTGGAGGTCACATGCAGCACATGAGTGAGATCCAGTTTTCCCTGCCAGTGGGAAGGCATTACGGATTAAATTGTGTCTCCCTGAAATTCATGTATTGAAGTTCTGACTCCCGGCACCTTTGAATGCAGTCTTATTTGAGAAAAGGGTCTTTACAGGGGAAATCAAGTTAAAATGAGGTCATTAGGGTGGGCCTTAGTCCAAAGTGCCTGCTGTCCCTATACAAAGGGGAGATCAGGACAGAGGCACACAACAGGGAGAGGATTTGAAGATACAGAGAGAAGGCCGTATGAACATGATGATGGCCATCTACAAACCCAGGAGAGATGCCTAAGGCACACCCTTCCTTCAAAAGGAGCCAACCCTGCCAGCAATGCATTTGGACATAGAGCCTCCAGAACTCACTGTGAGAAAATGTATTTACATTGCCGTAGGCCACCCGGTTTGCGGTGATTTGTAACGGCAATGCAATAGTAAGTTAAGATGGAAGGGCTGATGGATTCTGGATCCCCTCCTGAGAGAGTGGCGGTGAGGTGTAAGACCAGGAGTTCAACAGGAGTTTCCTTCTCCAATCAGACTTGTCTCCAGAAATGACTGGCCCTTCCAAACATCCAGGTTAGTATCTAATTATCTCAACAACACAGTTGTCATGACAACTGGATATAAAGTTTACTTTCAGAATATGAACCTGAACATGTTAAAATCTCCACGGGATATTTTCTTTGAGAGTAAATTAAGCAAAACATGTGCATGCACACACAACACAATCTCTCAAAAACCTTAAAAAAGGGTCCACATCCCTTTAGTCATACTCCAGCATTTGAGGCTATAAGACATTTGTTGCCAGTACGGATCTTTGCATTCAACTGGCGTTTATTCACTCAATTGCCATTTACTGAGCAACTACCTTGTGCCAAGCACAGAAGGAGAATTCTTGGTGGACTAACTGCTTGTATTGGAGAAAGCTTGTGATGGCGTGTCTGAGTTGAAAAACAACAGACTTGCCTGTGGTAGGTTAGGGAGCCATGCAGACTTCCTGAGAAGGGGGGTCTGTTCCTTGCCCATTCATCACTTCCTCCCCAGAGGTGTCACTCAGCTGCCAGCACCTTGTAGATGCTCTGCCGATATTTACTGAACAAATGAATGAATGAACAAAAGAAAATTCAACAGTGCACTGAAACTGGACGAGGAATCATGAAACATTGAAGCATCTAGTCGTGAATGTGATACTAATGTTGACTGGGCATTCACTATGCTCCTGGCACCAAGCACTCCAGATACAGTGTTATTGCATCTTCCACGTAATATTCACAAGAGTCTTTGCTACAGTAAGTCTTTGCCGTGGCTCCATTTGATGGTTGAAAAGAACAAGGCTTTTGGAGACTAGTTAAATCACCTGCTATGCCACAGAAACAAACAGACCTGCATGTGGTCCAAGTCCACAGTCATGCTCCCCAAAAGCGTTGCCCACCCTCCTCTTTTCTGTGGAAGCCTACTCTCTCTTAAGCCAGAATTCTCCTAACGGGAAGTAGAGAAAGAGTGAGGTGTTTTCCAAAACTATATTTTGTTGCTTATTTATCTTCTCTTAAATGTTTTTCATTAATTTTCATAAGTAACAGCCATCAAGAACTTGAAGAATCTGGTCATGAGTTTTGTCTTCTTCACTCTCTCGGGAACCTATAGTGATTTTTATTCAACCTTACTTTAAAAAAAAAAGCAAAATAAGATGAACTTGCAACATCTCCAGACAAGACCCCACTTGGCAAAATTTTGATACTCATTTCAAAAACTGTCAAGGAATGTCACTGGTTGGAATTTATGTAATTGACAAAGTACGGTATTGATTCGTGTTAGTAAACCAGAAGCCTTGGGCTCATCATGTGAGTTAATTGGGGTTAAATGGTGTCCTTTCTTAATGGAAAGTCATGTTGTGGGCTGGCTCTGTGGACTCTGCAGAAGCCTGCTGCTCTCCCAGCCCCCATTCAATATGGTGAACTCTTCTTCGGGAACTGCTGATGGCCCGGATTCTTCATGTCGTTCTTTGAGGCTGTTATTTATGAAAATTAATGAATGGAGAGCCAGACTGAAGAGAGAGGGGCAGGATGACAGAGTCCTTCACTAAAAAAAAAATGAGAACGAAGCAGCCTGACCTTCCTGCCTACTGGTGAGTATTCAGGAATAAAAGACACACTGAAACTGATGCTGCTTTGAAAACTCAGATGTGTGTGTGTTGGGGTTGGGGGTGGGTTGAGTAGTGGAAAGTATGGGAAACAGGCTTTTTTAAAAAAAAAATCTCACCTGAGGATATGTTCGTTGATTTTAGGGAAAAAAGCAGAGAGAAACATTGATGTGAGAAACATCAATCAACTTGCCTCCTGTACGCGCCCCGACTGGGGATCGAACCCACAACAGTTTTGGTGTGCAGGATGATGCTCCAACCCACTGAGCCACCCGTCCAGGGCAAGGGCTGACCCTTTTTTAAACAAACAATGTAAACATTTCCATGAGCAACTCTCCATGCATCATAAACTTGGCCTGCAGCCATGATGTAGGCATGCTTCTATTCATTTATTCATACACTTATTCAATATCACTTATCTGTTGAGCCTGACACTATGCTGTGCAGCTGGGACAGTGACTGACAATGCTGAACAAGACACATGTCAGTACTCCAAGGGCCCCGCATCTAACAGCAGGCAGACAGAAAGACAGCAATCACAGAGGGACAGCGCATTCTGGGAGCAGAAGCGGGCACAGCTCACTCAGCCTGGGGAGATCGAGCTAGAGACTGCCTTTCAGGGAAGGGGCCCAGTCACCGAACCCTGAAGTGTGGATGGCGGCAGTTACCCAGAACTTGAGGAGCAGGGCATTGCATCAGACACAGAAGCTCAGACGCGGCTGTGTCTCAGTAGAGAACCGACCCCAGCTCACTGTGCTCTGCCCTTTTCCTTCCTAGCCTTTGTCAAAATTGCCAGTCACTCGTTATTTGTGATTGTTTCTAACGGTGTCCTCACCAGGCTAGCGCTCCACGGGGCTAGGAATTTTGACTGGCTTGCTCCCCACTTATTCTCAGGAGCCAGAGCAGTGGCTGGCATATTCTAGATACGTAATATCTCTGAGTTGAGTGAATGAATGAATGTGTATGGAGGCATACCGTGAAAGGAGATCCGAATCTCATCTCAGCTAGGCTAGGTCACACGGTGCCTTGAATGCCACCTCGCAGGTGCTCACGGATATGTACACAATGAACGAGTGAATGGATGAACAAAACTTGAAAGGGCGCTGGAATTAAACTTGGAATCGGGAAGTCTACAGCAAGAGGGAAACTTGGCAGGGTCCTGAAGAGGGCACCAGCACAGTTTATTCCAGAACCCTTTGCTAGATGCCGATTACATGGATTCGGTGTTTGGCTACACATGTCAGTGACTCCAAGACATAAAGTACAGTTGTCTGTGGAAGAAGATTAGAATCTAGGAGGGAAAGAATAGATTTACTCTATACCTTTAAATATTTTGAAGACGTTTCTATAGGGAAATACCTAGATACTTTTTTATGGAATCCGGTGAAAAATAGGACTTGCGTCAAAAAGAACTGTTCCATGGCCAAATGTATATTTCCCAATAGTACAAACCATACTGCAATACAGTTACAAGTATCTTAGTCTGTACTGAGGACCAGCGAACTGTGGCGTGAGCAGCAAATACAGCCCGCCATCTGCTTCTGGGTCTCTGTGAGCAAAGACTGGTTTTTACATTTTTCACCTGTTTTTTTTTTTAATAAAAAAATAAGATTTTCATGTCAGGTGAAAAGTATAGAAAATTCAAGTATCAGTGCCCATAAATAAAGTGTTACTGGCACACAGACATGCCTATCCCTGCCTTTATGTATTGTCTCTGGCTGCCTTCTTGCTACAGGAGCAGAGAGCTGTGTGGTTGCTACACACTGCCCACAAAGCCTAAGACATTTATCACCTGGGACCTCGCAGGTAAAAGTTTGCCGCCCACTGTTTTAGACTCACAGTGAGTCTGAGCGGCATGGCCGATGCCAGCACGCATTCGGGTGACCTTCTTCTTCTTAAGAGATTCTGCTTCCCGAACCAGTAGTTCCCTGCAAATTAAAGTGTAACTGCGTTGGGGAATTTCATTTCCTACTTCTTAAAATGAGTGCCTTGCAAATGATGATTGATTAGGCCTTTGATTAGGAAGAGGACGTACAGCTTGGTATGAAATGCAAAGCTGTTTTAGGTCAGTGCAGCGTACTTGAAATGGCTGTTTAAGATCAGGAAGCCAATCATGCCGTCCCGCAAGCGTGGGTGTCTCACACCCCCCATCTGGGCCCAAGACCCCTTATTTATCAAACCACAGGGCCGGGAAGGCAGTCTTCAAGGTCCCTTCCATGCCTAACTGTCTGTAATTCTGCAAGTACAAGTCCCTGTTTGTGCTCAGGGATCCGCCTCCTCTTGGCACATGCGCATTTTACAGAGAAGCACTCACCACTGGATGCGTTTGACTCTCTACACATGTGTGGAATTAACAAAAAATGCATGGGAATGAAACAGTCTGGCATTTCAAATCTGCGGGAGGTGTGGGCACAGAGTTGTGCATTCAGGCTGCATGTTGTGTCTTCACAGGGAGGTGGCTGGGTAAAAGATAAACAGGCGACAGTTTAGGAGGGGCTGAAGAGGAAGGCATGACTCTTTAAAGATTAGGTGAAGTTGCAAATTATAGTCAGGATGTGCCTGCTCTCTCCCAACCCTATTCTAAGTTTTCCTTGCTTTCAGACTTGCAATCTCTTTCCTGCTTAGCCCCACAGTTATTCTGTCTCAAAACTGCCTAACCCGATATTGGAAGCTGTGAGCTCGGGCAACATGCAAGAAGCCAAACTGACCACCGGGCACGTCTGGGTGCTTTACCTGGGCCCCTACGTGATCTTATTGTTCTCCTTTGGAGTCTGGAGAGCCTGGTGGGAATTCTGGAAAGGCGCTTGCAAAATATCAATGCTGAAGTGACTGCTCCAGTTGTTAAATCATAATAGAGCATGATTTAGCTGAAATGAAGTAATTACAGGGGAAGAAAAGAAAAGTCGAATGCTATAAAAACATGTCCTTTCGGTCTAAGTGCCGAGGTGTTCTCTGATGCACACACGGCACTCGTTTCTGACGTGCCCGCCGCATACAGGGTCCCGCTGTTTACAGGGGGGAGGTAGGTGATATTTTGGCTGAAGCTCTTATTCACAAATTGGGGCAAAGATGCTGGACGTACCAACACTCAAAAGTTTCTCAAAGAGGTGGAGATCATTTTCAGTCAGCACATCTCGTGTTTTCCTATTTCGATCTGAAATGTCCAAGTTAAGCTCTGTGCCCTCAGGCTCTTTGCACAAACAGTATCTTGGTTCACATCTTGGTCCTCCCAAGGTCTTGGCTGTGTGATCTTGAAAAAACTGCTTCACGTTTCTGATCCTGAGTCTCTGCACATTTCATAGGACGTGATAACAGAACATACCTCATATGGCTTATATTTTAAATATAGATGAAGAGCTATATCCTCGAGCCTGGCACACAGAAAAAACTTAATATATATTAGCTATTATTCTAAATGTTTTAGGAAAATTCTACTTGCCCTTCAGGTTTAGATGCTACCCACCTAGGAATCTACCCTTGCCCCCTGAGGTTAGCCACTCCTGGCCTTCCTTTTTCCTACCTCCGTTTATAATGTTTTATAACTATTTGGTTTCTTGCTTCTTTTGTAAACTGTGGTTTTCTCAAAAGTGGAAATCCATCTAATTTATTTTTCCATCTCTGGGTTCCTTCTCAGACCCAGACACACAGAGTATTGTGGCAAAGGAGTAAGGAAATGTAAGTAATGTGTATATTAAAGCAACAAAATCATGGAACATATTTGTGCATGAAAATTCACTGCTCTTAGAATAATAAAAAGAAGAATCTGAAACCTCAGCAAGGCATCTGTATGACTCCTCCCTTGACTTTCAGCCTCTTCAAAGGAGGCTATCCCCCACCCCTTCCAGCTGTTTTCTGTATTCACAGTCACAACAGAAACCTTCCAGCACACCCGGCCGCAGGGCCTTTGCACAGGCCGCCCCCTTGTTCTCCACACTCATCCTTCCGATCGAAGCTCAGGTCTCACTTCCTTGGGGAAGCCTTATCCCACCCCTCTGTCTAGGTCACACCTGCTTCTCATATGCGCTCAAAGAAATTTGTTCTGTTCCTTTAGAGATTTACTCTCTATTTAATTCATTATTTAATTTTGTGGTTATTTAATTAATATTTATTGTTCCCCAGCAGGCAATAAATTCCACGGAAACAGGGATCATTTTTGTGCTCTCCTTTGCACTGTTAGTGTTATGGACGGTGCCAAGCACATAGTAGGTGCTCAATAAATATATGCTAACAAACTGATAAAGGAAGAGATAGCAGTTCACCTTTCAGAAGGGCACGCAAAACAACTTTAGTTGCCTGACAAGGGATTAGAATTCTTTATCATTACGTTCCACCAACAGCAGACTTTTGTGTGTGTTTATTAAGAGCTTCACCTGCTGCATCACTCAAGGGCTGCTTAAGAAGCTGTACTGACCCTTTGCTACAAACCCTGAGCAAGACATGAACTCACAAAGGTCAAAAGGAGACTAACTTTTGTTCCGGACCCTATAGCCCAAGCTATTTCCCTCCCCGCCCTTCCCCTGACATAAAACTTATAATGTCTCAATTTGAAATTGTCCTGTTATCTTCGGTTTCAATATGTCCATTTTAAATGAACTGGGCTATGTTCCCAGTGTTCTGGAAATTACATAATTTCATTAAAAACACTATGTAACCCCCCCCACACACACACACTCAATCATTCTCTACTTCTCGCCCTCACTGTCAAGTCCAATCTTCTTATGCATTCCACTTCTCAGAAAGATCTCAATAACCTTCAACAGCCCGACCCGTCCTTCTTCATCCTGCTCCATAGTCTTGGTTCAAACTCTCATCACTTCATCCATTGCAAAGAAATGAGAAACTGCTGCTTCCATCCCCCTTCTCCCCATTCCATCACCAAAGAAGCTGATAGGATCATCTAAAAATGAAAACACTCTACTCGCTAACCTGTAATTTAGGACTCTTAGCAATAGGTATCTTCTAGTTTCTCCAGCTTCCCTCGCCTTATCCCTTCCCTATGAATTAGACACCCCAGCCATATGAAACTTTCCATCAATACCCGCCACCACCCCAAATCTTTGAAAGTGGTGCTTGCTTCTGATGAGGTCCAGCTGCCTTCCTTCCACTGGAAAATGTCCTTTCACTCACCCTTCAAGAATCAGATTAAAAATCATCTCCTCTCTGAAACCGTTTCTAACTTCCCAGAGAGAATCAGTCACCACGCCTTTTGCAAAACTGTAACTCTCTTCAGAGTGCACTGAGCAGGAAAAAAAAATACATTTTAAAAATAATTATCTTGCCACATCTCTCTCCTTTACCAGACTATGAGATCTGCATGAGATCTATGTCTTACAATCCCAACGTGCCCTTTGTTATTAGCCTGATATCTGGCACATAATAAGCATTATAACATATTCAGTAACTAAATAGTTTAAAAATATAACTATTTGCCTTTGATAACAAGCATTTACTCCACAAAAGAAATATGCTCTCCCCAGACACTGAAGTGGTATTTTGTCGACGCAGCAGCTGATGGAGACACATGAGGAGTGGATAACATCTGCATTTTGGTGTGTGTATGTCTGTAGTAAATTTCCATTTATGAGGATCAAAAAGAAAGGGAGTTTGAGGAGTTTGTTTTAAGACAGGCTATAAAAATAACCCAGATTGTAATTCTGTCATTTTAATTTTATCTCAGTTCTGACAAATATTTCTCTTTAAAATGCTTGCCCTCCTAAATGGCGCTGATCAGGCGTCTGAACAGACCCCCCAACTCCTTGCGTTTCTAAGCCTTTGATTTGCATTCTTAGTAAATGCTAAATGATAAAAATAATACCCTGTTTTCTTGATGTTCTGGAAATAGTCTCTGCATCTATTTTTGGCTTTTATAGACTTAGTGTATATTAGCATTCCAATACTTCACTTTAAATGTGTTCTTTACTTATTTCAAGAACTCGGGTCATTTCACTTGCTTGAGTATTTGTTGAGTGCCGACTGCATCTCAGGCTCTGTGTTGGGTGCTGGTGATTCTGAAACACAGAAGACAGGGTATCTAACCTTGAACAGTGCTAAGTCTGAGCCAGTGGTTTAAGGGAGTGTGTTCAACATAAATGGAAAGGTTAGGCTGACCCCGTTGAGGAGGTGGGTGCCAGGGTTGACTTCAAAACAGGGTGACTTTTGAACTGGGCTCTGAAGGCTGATGATGAGTTTGCCATTATTTGGGATAAAAAGCAAAGCAAAGGATTTAAAAGTGTTTCTGTAAAATAATGTTGCACTTGATTTCAATGAAGTCCAGAGTATGAATATTATAGAATAGGGTGGAAAGATAGTAGAGATGATGTAATTGGGACAAAAAAACAACAACTTTCCCATTCTGGCCTTTTGCTGTTGTTTCATTGTCTTTGAGGCCGCAGGAAAAAATACTTTATGAGGGTCACTTTGATGTATATAAATTATTCATCATTAAGAAGTCAATCCAATTAAAAAATGGGCAAAGGACCTGAATAGACACTTCTCCAAAGAGGACACACAGACGGCCAATAGACATATGAAAAGATGCTCAACATCAATAATTATCAGGGAAATGCAAACTGAAACCACAATGAGCTGTCACCTCACCCTTGTCAGAATGGCTAATGACAATAAACAACCGAAAGTGTTGGCGAGGACGTGGAGAAAAGGGAACCCTTGCTCACTGCTGGTAGGATGGCAGACTGGTGCAGCCACTGTGGAAAGCAGTATGGAGTTACATCAAAAATTAAAAACGGAACTGCCTATGACCCAGTGATTCCGCTTCTGGGAATATACCCGAAGGAACCTAAAGCACTGATTCAAAATAACATCAGTCCCCCTGTGTTCACCGCAGCATTATTTACAATGGCCAAGATCTGGAAGCAGCCCAAGTGCCCATCAGTAGATGAGTGGATCTAAAAGCTGTGGTACATCTACACAATGGAATACTACATGGCCATAAAAAAGGAAATCTTACCCTTTGCAACAGCAGGGATGGACCTGGAGAGCATTATGCTAAGTGAAATAAACCAGTCAAAAAAGACAAGTACCATATGATTCCACTTATATGTGGAGTCTAATGAACAAAATAAACTAACAAAGAAAAATAGAAACAGACACATAATACAGAGAACAGACTGACAGCTGTCAGAGGAGAGGGGAGTTGGGGGGCTGAGTGAAAAAGGTGAAGGGATTAAGCAAAAAAAAATAAACCCTCAGAGACACACACAATAGTACGGTGATTACCAGAGAGAAAGGGGGAGGGGGGAGAGGGTAAAGGTGGATAAATGGTGATGGAAGGAGACTTGGGGTGGTGAACATACAATACAATATACAGATGATGTATCACATAATTGAACACCTGACACCTATATGATTTTATTAACCAACGTCACCTTGATAAATTCAATAAAAAAAGAGTGAATGTGACAGAAACATACAAGAGAAGTCAAGCAGCCTTTGTTAACATCATTGAGGGTATAGTGTCCCCCCTGGGAAAAAAACAGTTTTTTATTCCTCTCTACCCTGTGTGAGGGTCATCCTGTCATGAGGAAAACGGTCAGCTTCTCTCTTACTGATGCAAATCAGAAGACGTTTGGGGCCTTCACATCCTGTTGTTTTCCCCACTCTTGTTAGACTGCAATTGTTCATCATTAAAGACACAGGCGCGCGCGCACACACACACACACACACACACACACACACACACACACAAACTGCCTGGGTGTGTGGGCTGCTTGCTTCATTAAAAACCCAGAGCCCAGTCAGACAGAAAGGCATGACCACCCAGTCCATTAGCGTTCTTGCTCCAACACAGGCAGCTTGACCCGGGAGCAGCCAGAGCTAACGGGATGTCTCATTAAAACAGACTTTGTCAGAGCATTTTCCCCGCCATTTAACATTCTCCTGAGCACTGTGTGGAACACGGGGCCAGGGAGTTTCCTGTCTCACCCGGTGGAGGACAGTATATAGAATGGAAGGGCTTCAAGGGGTGTGGAGGGCCCACGGTGTGCCAGCTTTTCCCACGTCCTCTCAGTGATTCTGCAACAGTCACTGTGCGTCACGTCACATACATGCTAGTTAGTGGCAGGAGTCAAAGCTAACCCTGCCTGTGCCCTTGCTGGGTCTCGGTCACAGTGCGACACGCTTCAGATGCACTACGCCTCTAACCCTAGAAACACTATTACAGATGCATTATCACGGCTGAAACCTCCAAATGAGAAAAGCAAGACGAAGGCGGGTTAATTAACTTGATCAAAGGCTGAGAGAGAGTATTTGCTGCAACCAGACTCCAGTGCATTTGCTCTTGCTGCTGCCCCGGTCGACCTCTAATCCGGGGCTTGCAGTCGCCACAAAAGGCTAAGAAGCGCCGAAGAAACCCAACAACAAGGACAGTGCTGGTTCTCGCAGGTGCAGGCATTACTAGCGAGGCCAGCATTTGCTGAGGGCTGGCTGTATGCCACGTCCTGGACTGATCACTCCACTGACATATCTCATTTAATCGTCTTTCTAACCCCAGAAGTAGGCACTCTGCCCCCCCTTTTTTTTTTTACCAGTCTATAAATAGAGACTTTAAACAAGTGAAGTAACAGACGTCAGCCAGGCTTGGGTCCCAGATCTGTCTGACTTTGAATCGGAAGGAAGGATGACAGTGACTTGGCCTAGAGTGATGCATGGAGACAAGTGAACAATTGAGAAATATATTAACGGCTCATAATTAATGAAACTTCATTATTTTTTTTTGTTTAAATGTAATTCACTTTACTAGCCTTTTGTATACCTACTGCTATGAGGCATTATGCTGAGATCTCAGGTCAATATCACATACTTTATTCTTATAGAGAAGATGCTTGTCACAAGAAAACCAACAGACAGGTGAAAATAAGATAATATTACTGACAAGCAACAATAGATTAGTCCCCCTTTGTCTGCAGGAGATTCGTACTAAGACTGCCAGTGGATGCCTAAAACTGTGGCTAGTATGCAAGCCTATAAATACTGTTTTATTTCCATACGTACCAATCAGTGATAAAGTTGAATTTATAAATCTGGCAATTTCATGAACAGAAGATTTGTTCTTACTGGAAATCTTAGCAACTTTAGCATATGACTATTTTTCTTTCCTTATTACTTCGAGAACTTTTACCTCTTCACTTAAAGGAAGCACTTTACAGCTTCCCTGTGGAGCATCCGAACTGCCAGCATCACTAGTCCTGCGCTTTGGGTCCCTTATTAAATAAAACAAGGGTGACTTGAACACAAGCAGTGATACGTCACTGTTGATCTGACAACCTAGACAGGACAGAGGGACATTTCATCATGCTACTCAGAACAGCGCCCAGGTTAACACTTATAAATTGTTGTTTCTGGAAATTTCCATGTAATATTTTTGGACTGCAGCTGACCACAGGTAACTGACACCATAAAAACAGAAACTGTAGCTAAGAGGATTATGATACTGGCAATTAGATAGTCCCTAACATATTTCAAGTATGCTTGTAAACGTGATGATGCCTATGCACTTACTTTTTAAGTCTTAGAAAATTGATGTGACCGGTGATACTATCATCCCCATATTACAGATGAGGGAAACAGAAGGCCAGGGAATATAAGTAACTTCTGCGTTTAGACATGGGGATTTCTCTGGACGACTTCTATTTTTTAAGTAATTGAGGCGCTTTATGAATTCCCATGTTATGTCGATGGCTGAGTCACTTCTAGAATCTCTTCATCATGGTTTTCTCTTCCTAGTTCTCATTCTTTCCATTTAATTGCTCTGGAAATTGGGTTATAGAAAATACACAATTTTCTTTTCTTTTTTTCTTCTCTGAAGAAGGGGATAGAGGGCGAATGGGGTGAAGGTCAGGGACAGGATTCAGACCAGCCATGACTGTGGTGCATGTCAGACACTCACAATTAAAAATATACATGAGCACATGTTTTAGCATGATTGCAACACAACACCACCTTCCAAGTAGAAAACACACAATTTTCTAACACACTAAGCTTTTGTTCACACTTCTACAAAAAAGGAGCTCCTGCAAGTGCACAGAGCAAGCCGCGTACTCGGAGAACAAAGATGATTATTGCCACTTTGCTGGGAAAAGATGGGGTCATGGTCCGGAATGAATCCTGCGGAAGAACGGAATTTGAAAAGGGGAAAGTAGAACTAATCCCCAGGTAAAACTCAGAGACGTCCTGGAAGGAACCGATGGCTGGTGTGAGCTCTTGGTTTTACTGCAAAGCTCTGCACTTGTGCCCGATAACATTAGAGTTTGACTTGATCTGGATTCGGGTTGCCCAGCTTACTAGTTGTGAGACCTTGAGCCTCTCAGTTTCAACCTGCGATAGACGTGCACACCAATACCTGAGAGAGTGCAGTGAGAATTAAATGTGATAATAAAGATACCGGCCCCAGCAGAGTCCATCTGGAATATAGTAAATGCTCAGTAAAGGCTGGTGTAGAGGCCCAGTGCCCCCCTCAATGAAGGACGGGTAGCCACGGCAGCTTGCAGTACTATTTGAAAATGACCGAGAGCTCTCAGTCTTCTCAGGGATTCTTTCAGGTACAGAATGACACTCGGTCAAAGTCATGGCCCTTTCTGGGGCAGCCCACATCCAGCGATTGATTGCTACAGGCATATAAAGACTTGGCCACTAGTGGTCCTGCTTCAAACAACTCTGATGGGGCCATTCCAGCACCGGGGCTCGATGTGGGGTCAGCCGAATCTGTCGTGATGTTTTCAGCTTTTTTTCCCTAACTGTTGAATCTTGCTTTCTTCGCCTCTCTTCCATAGGTTTGGGTTCTAAGGAGACCCCTTGATGAACCTCTTGCATGCTAAACCCCGACCCAGAATCTACTTGCCCACTATGCCTGACGTTCATATCATGCATGTCAGAGGTGGTGGGGTCTAGAACAGGCAAAGACGTGGAGGTCAGAGTTGGGCTGTGTGATAAATGCTCACTTGTTGGAAGACAGCTTTAATATCATGTGGACGGTGTGACAGGGGGCCTGCCCTTTGTCCTATTAGGCTAGTCCACCAGACCCTCCAACTGAAATGTTAATTGTTAATATAATCACTGTTCATCCATTTTACAGATGAAGGACGTTTGGCTCACAGAGGTGAAAGGATTTAACCAAAGTCACAGGACTTTAAGCAGTAGAGCTAGCTGACAGTGGCTTCCAATGGTCCTTTCGGGATGAAGATATCTCACCATGATGGCCCCCTGGGTGCATTTTTTTCTTGGTTTGAAATTCTCGGGGGTTGCATCCTGTTGGTGACATCCCCACACAGAAACAGTGTATTCTGCGTTACAGGACCTTGGGAGTCCAGAGGAAGGTCTTTTGTACCATCAGCATTCTATCCTACCTCCAAGGGCTGTCAGCCAGAGATGCCTAGGTAAGGGACGGGGCTTTAAAAGGTTAATTACCATTAATCATTATGAGAAGGTGGCTGATTATCAATTCATAAATTCAGAATACATTTATTCTGCTGACAAGCAAAATGTCCTAGTTGCCCCTGTAGACCAAGCTTCCTTTCTGAAAAAATAATTTTTTTCAAGATTATGGTCTTTGCATAAACTGCTGTCTCTTCCAACGCACCATGCAGAGAGAAGCTTAATTAAATTCATAAAGTTGGTTAAAGTATGCCAAACGCATCAAAAGCCTTTAGGATTTCATATCTATGAGTATCTGCACAGACAGTCATATGTCTATAAATAGAGATGCATGTAGGTTGTTAACCAACATCTTTACAAGTGTTTTACAGGTGATTCGTGAATGAATCTTATTACAAAATTTCTCCAAAATGTCTCTTGTATGATATTTTAGCAAATCAAATATGTAAGGTTTTGAGGTTGCACCCTACAAAACTCAATGTAGCCAGACTCTGGGTAGCAATGAAGGTATCATTAAAATCATGTCTCTTTATAATCATCCAGAATTTGTCAATTAATTGTTTGTATTTTCATTAAAGAAAGTATGAAGCAAAATTAAATGACCCGAAAATATTTAAAAGGATAAGAATAATGAATATTCACCAATTTATGATTTTTATTATATGTCAGGTACTATTTTGTCATGGCTAATTTCATGCATCAACTTGACCGGTCTATTTGGTAAAACATTATTCTGGAAATGTCTGTGAGGGTATTTTTCAGTGAGACAAACGTTGAAATCAGGACTGAGTAAAGCGGATTGTGCTCCCTAATATGGGTGGGCCTTATCTAATCAGGTGAAGGCCAAACTAGAACAAAGGGATGACTCCCCCGCGTTAAAAAGAATTTTTACTGCCTGATTGTCTTTGAACTTGAGACGTCAGCTTTTTCCCTACTTTGGAACTTAACTGAAACATTGGCTTTTCCTGGACTTAACTCTGCCATCCTTGGGGCAGGAACTGTACTATTGGCTCTCATGGGTCTCAGGCCTTCAGAAACGGACCCCAACAACTGACCCTCATTTGTCTCCAGCATGCCACTCATCCTATAGATCTCAGGACATGTCCTCCTCAATAATCATGTGATCCAACTCTTCACAATAAATCTCTTTAGAACACTTTAGAAGCCCATTATTCCAAGCATCATTGTGATTTGGTATGGGCGGACCTGCTTCAACCTGAAATAACAACAGGTGTCCTGAAGTGACTTACTGTGTAGTCACATCTTTAGTTCCTGTGGGGCCCCAGGTGCAGGTTTATAGGTAATCCTTCTCAAAGAGTAGACCAGGGCATCTTCCCCCGGAAAGGAAAATGCCTCCCACAGAAAGGATGAGGAACTGAGGAGAAGACTGTTAGAATTTCAGTTCCAGACTTCCCTCAGTTGTGTGTTCACTGTGCAACCCTACAAAAGTCTCCTTGCTCTGGGCTGGAATTTTGAGATCTCTGAATAAGACAAGGTGATTGGGCACTTGAGCTTCTAATTGCGTTAGCTTTAAAATTCTATCACTTCATACACTCTTCTTCCAAATTAAATTCAAAATCACTTCACTTATATATTTCTTTCATCAAGAAATGCATTCAGAATGCCTAAATACACAAGATAAAGGACTACAGTTATCTAGATCATAAAATAGTAAACAGCTATTAAAAATGTTTATGAAAATTTTCAACATGGGAACACAGGTACCAGAGAGTCTTAAAAGAAATATAACAGAATATGTAGTTCTATGTGCAGTATGATACTTGATAAGTGGGGGAAAAAATGATAAATGACGTCAAGACAGAAAGAATTTACTAAATAGCTACTTCTGAGAGGTGAGATGATGTGTGCTTTTTGTTTTCTTTGCTTTTTGCATTAGTTCCAAAATTCCTCAAGTGACTATGTATTCTCATCAGGGGAAATAAAGCACTGCTTTATTTTCAAATAAGTTACTGTTCATTTGAATTGGGTGTTACTTTGAATCAAATCAGAACATCACAGAAAGCCTACACTTATTTTTTTTTAGCTTTTCTGTATTATTCCTTTGAGATCAAGTTCCTGTAAGACATGTATTCCATGTTTTAAGAAAAGCAGTGTGTGCTTATCCTATGTGCATATGCAGGTATTTGGACGTCCAGTCTACAACTGCTCATGGAGCTGATTTCTAGGTGTCTGGTAAGCCTATGTGTAAAATGTCATGAAGTGAAGAGAGTGATGTTAATAAGGTTGCTTTTATGTCTTCTGATGGGAGAAAAACGCAAAAACATCAGTGACCTCAATTTTTAAAATTCCTTCTTGATAACATATTTCTCTGTGTAACTGTGTTAAAAATTATAATGTGTCCAGATGCCTCTACTCTTGGAAGGCTACCAGCCATTAGCGGTCTTGCATTCCCGAGATTCCTCACAGCCCTCATCCACTCGCTTGTTATTCGCTGTGATAACGCCCGTAACTCCGTTTCTGCTTTTGGCCATGATTCTAATCTCATGCTGCTTCGGGAGAAGGTGAATTGTGTTTGATCAGGGCAGGGCATGTGTGTGTGCATGTGAAGGAATCTGAGGGAGCTATTAGGGTCAAAGTAGAATCTTGCTTTGCAAGCCCATTTTTAAAAATTTAATATATTCCTTTAAATTCATTCCTTGTGCTGGGGGAAAAAGATTTATTCGGAGAAAGCTGCTAAGGTAATACGAAAATATAAATCTTTTGGCTGATAGCGGAGATTTTTAAAAGATGCAGAGAGAAAAGCTGAGCGTGGGTTCCCAGGTAAGCTAGGAACCAGGTCGCAGGGACTCGCTACCAGCTCCCACCCCTACTTCCTCTGCAGAAGCATCACGATTCTCTGAGCCTCACCTTGCCCATCTGTAAAGGAAGCAAGATGTTTCCCCTAACGCAGGTGTAAGAAAGCTTAATGGAATCACGGTCATAAAAAACTTTTGACAAAAGCCCCATCCTGATATAATGTGGTAGCAGGACTAAGAACGATGATCCTGCCTGGAGCCTAGGAACAATTTTCTTCTTAGGTGAGTGTAGACAGAATGATGCAATGGGTCTTATCCATCTTTGCATACCTGAGCCCACTGGTTCTTATCTGTCGTGAACTCTCTGGGATGTGAAATATCTATCTCCAGGAGGACAATGGCAGATAATGCGCTAATCTCCATGGTTGTCTTGCTCTCCTGCTGTCTCTGAGGGTATAAATCTCAAGCATCTCACTTTGTTGGAGAAAAGAAATACTTGAGAACAGGCACCCCTCTGAAATGAGTGTGTGGCATTATTTCCTCGTGCCCCTCAGCAGGCAAACACATTTGGCATGGAGCTAGTGGGGACCCACCTATTATGGTCCTGTTCCCACACCTGGGAGATAAGTCAATAAAACTCACCAATCTGCATCTCCTCTTTGACATCATCCAAACCCCATTCCCTTCCATCTTTTACCTTGCTCAGGATGATTGAAGATGAAGTCAGGAAAAAGATTTTTCCCACTTACATGGCTTCATCCTAATGCAAATCTTCCTGAAGCTTATTATTCCCTTTCCCATCAGCTCCCACACTCATCAAACAACCCATAAGTGTTGACTTACTGACTAAGCAGCTATAAAGGAAGTTATTAGAGGTGTGTTCATAGAGGGAACACACTATGGATGAGGTCTTAAATGAGCTGGGAAGATCTGAACTGCCAGAGAAGCGAGAATAACCTATGTGCTTCGGGGATAGGCAAGACTTCCGCCTGCCTTTCTAGAATAAGCTGTCCACTCACCCATGCATTCATTTTCATTCCTTTGTTCAATAAACATTTACTCTCTTCCTACAGTGGATCAAACACTCCTCTACGCATGGGGGTGGTGATACTTCAGGCCCAGTCTTTGCCTTCAAGATGCTCCCGGGTTTATAGACTCAGTCACAGGCCATTGCAGACCTGTGTGTCGAGTAGATGTAGAGTTGGCTCAGGCCATTAAGAAGCAGAAGCCTATCTCTGTTGCACAAAGTTTAGAAAATCTTAACACAGGAGGTGATTGTCGATGGGGTTTTACTCACGGGTGCAGGTGGGGGGTCTAGTAGGACATAACACACAGAGTCAGGAAATGGTGCTGAGGATAGGACATGGCACCATGAAATCCAGGAAAAACACTACAGGTTTTTAAGCAAGGAAATAATATACTGGAGATGGGGAGGCGTTAGAGTTTTTTCCACAGATAGACATTTGCTGAAGTAGAAGATTCTCCAAAGAAGGCTGGATTTTCAAAGGAAAATCTGTAAAGGAAGCAAGGAGGCTGGAAATTCAGGTGAGGCCCCAGTTTTGAGGGCAGAAGTCGCTGCCCCTTTCTCAAGACTAGTGAGGCTGCTCTGGGCAAGACAAGAAGACCCAGGGCACACACGTATCCACAGAAAGCGTGAGGATTCTTCAAGCCTTGCTCAGACACAGACCACTTAGTATAAAGCTTGTGCACAATGAGGCAGCAAGGTCGCCTCGCTGCGTAACCCCTGGTTTTTCAAAAGATTATTTAGAAGCATCTCTAGGGATCTGAGTGTAATTTTGTTCAACCTTTATTTAAAAATCCACCTCTATGACAACCAATCTTTACTGGCCCCTTAGGTGATAACTTAAGACAGATTTCTCTTTAATAGTTTTATAACAATTTATGTCTCTAACTCACTCATCTCATTTTATTTCCCACTTCCATAGAAGGAGTCCGGGGTTCTCACCAGGGAAGAGAGAGGAAATCAGGGAGGCCCTGGAAGGCAGGGGCAGGGTCTCAGGTCCCTTTGTCTGCTCGTTACTCTACCTAGAATTCTGCCTCTTTGAGGAACCTGAGTGTCGGCCTTCCGGACTAGGGGCTGGTCAATCCTATGTGTAGATCCCAACTCCTTTATTTAAAGGTGGCGTGACCCTGAGAGGCCACAAACACTGAGCATCAAGGTTTTCATCTGCAAATGGAGATGAATGTTAGAGAAATGTTGTGTGACTCAAATGAAAAAGCCTGTGAAAGAACCTCTAGAGAGTGAGTACCTCAACAACATCGGCCATTTCTTAAACATGGAGAGATGATGTGACCAACACAAGCAAACAAACCACCCATCAACAGCGTTTCCTGTCCTACCACTTTCCTTCCTAGTCTGCCATTTGCCTCGCTTCTACTCTCCAGTCATGAGAAAGAACTGGTTGCTACATATTCCAGTTTCTAAAGCTTAGCGAGCCACCGCGTTCCAGAGAGACCAGCATTGGCAGAGCGGAGAGCACACATCATCTCCAGTTCAGGGCCTGCTCCCCACACCCACCTACCTCAGCCAGGGTTCTTTGGTAGAGACAAATCGGCATGTCTGCAAGTGCATGTAAACGAACACCAAGTTCATCACCAACATGAGGTCTCTGAGGAAACATACGCGGGTGCGTGGAAAAACAAAGGGGCAAAAGGAAGGAAAAATTGAAGTTCTACATTGGTTGCATGATTTTGCCATCCGCAGGAGAGATGGTGCTTCCTTTCATCCCCGACCGAGAGACCGTCATGGCTCAGAGACTTGGACAAATGGGCACTCTGGTCGCACCAACCGTGGGCCACATCCTCTGCTGAGCAAAAGGAGGCTGGGGCCATGTTCTCAGAATTTTAGAGCCCAGAAAGATGGTAAAGTGAATACAAGACACTGATTCTTCTGCCAGTAACTGTAGCTCAAGGCTGAATTTTCAAACTCTTTCAACCTTTGCTAAATATAACTCAGAGGTTTGCATTACTATAAACTCACATTACATTTATCCACAGGATGAGGGTCACATACTAAGTGCTTTTCCAACCATAAAAGAGGTCCCAGGCCAGGAATTCATTCTCTTTTCAGCATATTTCACCAATATTCCTTTAGCTGTAAATAGCAGTGATATGTCTATTAAATCCATTTCCTCATTTGCTGGCGTATCTACTCCAAATATGATCTCATTATCTACAAGGAGGCAGATTCTTGCTGGACCCCTCCAAATTAGGCCATCAGATCTCCTTGTTTATGCCTGTTAAATGCATTCACAGAGGGGCAATGCTCTCTGGCCTTCAAAGAGCAGAAACTCACCAATCCACTCTGCAGAAGATCAAGAAAAATGAAGCTAATATTTCTCCTAGCCATGCCCATATTTATGGCCTCACCACAACGCAGCTCTCCCTGCGACCGTCTCTGACGGGCACTAAAGGCAGAGCCAGTGCATTCTGATCCAAGAGCAGCTTACCGTGCCCAGAGATAAATCTTCTGCCCTGCTCTGCATCAAAGACAACTTGCAACATCTAGATACATTATATGCCATGGCTCCAGTTTTGTCTACTAATTTTTTAATGTACGTAAAATATTCAGGGTGATTTGTGAGGCATGAAATACCTCTCAGGAATCCATCCTGATGCTGCCTTTGCTAAGAATATATTTCTAAGGGCTGCCCACGTCCATCTGGAGCTGAAGTTTTCTAACTAAATTAAACATTTACTGGCTGAACTGATAGAGTGATGGAGCATAAGGGCCCCTTCAGGATTTGCCCGTCCACTGCTTCCCTCCTTTTAGCTGCCAATGGCTTTTGGAGTCTTTGTACCTTAACCTGGTGACTTCTGCTTTCTGGCACATGGGGTGGAAGGAGAAACTGAACCTGAGGTAATTTTTCAACTTTATGGACTCCTAATACACCTTATGTATACAGGGTCTTTTCCCAACCCAGTCGATTAGAGGTGAAGACAAAACTCTTCAAATACTAGAGAGAATACAGGATTCCAAATAGTAAGTGTAAGGTCAGACCGTTCAGGCATCTGAATTAAAAGGTTAAAATGGCTCACGTATTTTCACTGGCTGGCGTAATGCAAAGAACAGGGTCTCTGTGTTCAGAAACTGGGGTTTGATTTCCAGATTTGCCAGTCATTAGTGGTAAGACCTAAGACATTTCATTTAAGGTTTGGCATCTCCCTTTGCTCTTCTGAAGATTCGGGAAATTAATGTCACTGTCATAGGTTATTGTGAAGAATAAGAAAATTAACCCAAACACGTGTCCAAAACATTTGCAAGGGCCCAGTCAAGCTGAATCGCCTTCCTTCCCTCCTAGTTCATTTTTGTGATGGCTTTTATCACCCTATTTTGCGATCAGAATAGCTTTCATGTGGGGAGCTGTTTGGCAGGCCACTAACATGCATTTTTCATATCTGATGCTCACAACAGTGCACCACAGTGCGTATTAGTATTCCCACTCAACAGGGGAAATACTGAGGTTTCAGAGGTTACAAATTTGGCACAATTTTGATCCCTTTCCCACATCGCAGTGCCAAGATTCTGATCCCTATGGTGTGATTCCCCAAATCCATCTATGCTCTTCCAATTATGCCTTCTCATTCTTCTCGCACCATGTGACCTTTATTCTGCAGGAAGGAAAAACATTTCCGGGAATATAACCTCTCCCTTATTCTTCTACTATATTATGGCGCTATCTCTGCCAAAGCAGGGCTGGATTTGAACACTGAGGAGACAAAAGTCATGACTACAGAAGAAATATACAACTTCCAGATGGACAATGGAAACAAAGAAATTGTTGAAGATTTTGCTTATCTCGGTGTAGTCATCAACTTAAATGGAGACTGCAGCCAAGAAATCAAGAGAAGGCTAAAAAGAATTAGGAAAGAGCATCAAGAGCAAAGATATGTCATTGCTAAGGTCATCCACAACCTCATGTTCCCAATTATGACACATGGATGCGGGAGTCTGACAATGAAGAAGGCTGCTAGGAAGAAACAGACTCACTACTAATATGGTATTGGAGGGACCACCAGAAAGATAAACAAATAGGTCCTACAGTGAATCAAGCCTGAAACATCGCCGAAGATACAAATGACAAAATTGAAGCTGTCCTACTTTGAGCACATCTTGAGAAGGCAAGATTCTTTGGAAAAGACAAGAATGTCGGGAAAAGTAGAAGGTAGCAGGAAAAGAGGAAGACCAAACAAGAGATGGGTTGACTCCATAAAAGAAGCCACAGGCATGAGTCTACAGAACCTGGGCAGGGCTGTTGAGGGCAGGACATGTGGACATCATTCACTCATGGGACGGCAGCAGTTAGAATCAACTTAACAGCATATAACACACAAATCTCAGGTTGCTCCAAATCTCTATTCAGTGCCTTTGGAGCTGCTCTATTGCCAACCTAATTTCATAAGGGTTTTATGAGCTACATGTCTTTCAGCAATTAATTAGAGATTTCTTATGTTGTTTTAAGACATTTCTTATCCCTGTTTTTGCCAGATGCATTCTGTTATCGCCGTTTTACTTTTTACAGGTCCATTCTCATATTTCTATTTTCTTTAACGGCAGCTTAGCATTTCAGTATCTCATGTTATTGACCACTTATTCTTTGCTTTATTTATTCACTTATTTCCTTCTACTTCTACTTCTGTTTATCACTGCATAGCTCCTCTGTTTTCCAGACACATTAAGTTATTAACCCCATCCATTTCTTTCCTGTCTTCACCTACAATATGACTTCACATATTTACTCTTCAACTTTGTCTACTGGAAATTCAATATCTGCAGTTCATGTTTTCCCTTAGCTGCCGTATGCTCTTATTTTTAGCCTAATTATGAGGACAGTGAAGTTCTGATCGTGATTTTCCAGGTTTCCCCTTCAATGACTTGCGTCATAACCTTCTTTGTTGCCAAGTCTTGTACTTTTATCCCTTAGGATCATGAATAAAATATTAAATTAGAAAGCCATCCTGCCCTACGTCACAAACATTCTGCTACTATTACCTCTTGTCATCATTCTCTGCATCTTCAGCTACATCTGGCTATTAGAAATGACCCAGTTGGAAGGCCCCTGTGCTTTTGTTCAGCTGTGAGAAGGGCTTGTCCCTGTAATGAGGCTCTAAGTGTGCTGGCGATGCTCAGTGCTCAGCATTCCAGAGCAGGAGCCCAGGAAGGGCCTGTAAGTGTCCTTCCGAAAAAGTAGCACAGGATTATGGGATTTTTAAAAAATGGGCCAGGAAAGGGTCATGGAGCATCACAGCTATTTTGAACAAGTCCCTAACTTTGCTAAGTCTCACTTTCACATCCTGCAAAACAGGACTACAAAAGTATATATTGACCTTATGGAGCTGTGGTGGGACACCAAAGGGTCAGCATTTGTGGACAAGCGCAGGACAATCCCAGGGATGTAGCGTCTTCTCAAATAAATGCCAATTACACAGGAAGCTGGCACAGCCACACCGCCGATACCCAACAAGCCTTGACTATCAGCACCTGTGGTCCGTCAGTCTACATGGGACCAAGTCAAGTGGCAGAAATCTCACAACTTTCCAGGTTTGCCCAATCTACCTCCGGAGAATACTGACTCCTAGAATGTTCTTCCAGTTTGGAGCAGGGTCTACATCACAGTTCAGGATATTTAGTCAAAACCCTTCTCTATGCAGAGAGCCGTCATCTGGCTCCATATACAATTCACTCATGGGCTCACGTCTCTTTCTCTTTCAGGCCACATAGGACACTTTGATTATAAGCAGAAGAGTTCTTCAGATTTTTAAACAGAGTTCCCAAGTACTTCCCCAGCAATTCAACAATACTGCATGGTTTCCATGGTTTCCAGCCCTCCTCAGCATCCACTTCTCTCATCCCCGGACTGTCTAAATGTGTAAGGTCCCAGACCTAACTGAAATATTTCAGGAACAGCCTACACAGTGCAGAGTGTAGCAGAGGTGCCATGTTTCTTGTTCTGGATAGTTCACTTTTCTTTACAAAGCCCATGAGCAAAATCACTTCTTTCATAGCTACACCTAGCAGTAAGTCATTTTAATTACATTTAAAATCAGCCACAATCTTCGGTTTCTCTTCCTGCACCTATACTTGGAAAGTTGATTTTTGAGATCCAGGTTCAGAAACTCACATTTACTTTGAATCCATCTGGTTTATTAGTATAATCCACTGTGATTCCACAAGATCAAAGATCACCCAAGGAATTCACTTTACAAATGCTGTTTTAGGACTTAGTTTGAGATGCTGCTTCAGGCTCTGTGAATGCATTGGTTAATAGCACACATCTTTTCTTGCATTAATGGAACATAGAGTTCTGGCAGGGTAGAGAGTTAACTAATCTCAACAATCATGAAAGTGATACCAAGAGCCAACAGACACATGAAAAGATGCTCAACATCATTAATAATCAGAAAATGAAAATCAAAACCACAATGAGATATCACATCAGACTTGTCAGAATGGCTACTCACCAAAAGACAACAAATAACAAATGTCAGCAAGGATGTGGAAAAGGGAGCCCCCTGCGCTGTTGGTGGGGTTGTAAATTAGTGCACCACTATGGAAAGCAGTATACAGATTTCTCAAGAAGTTAAAATGGAAGTAACTACCTTATCACCCAGCACTTCCACTTCAGGTGATTCATCTGAAGAAAATGAAAACACAAATTCCAAAAGACATATGTAGCCCAATGTTAATTGCAGCATTATTTACAATAGCTAAGATATGAAAGCAACATAAGTATCCATCAATAGATGAATAGGTAAAGAAAACGTGGTACATATATACAATGTAATACTACTCAGCCATAAAAAAAGAATAAAATCTTACCATTTGCAACTGCATGAGTGGACCTAGAGAGTATTATACTAAGTAAAATAAGTCAGACAGAAAAAGACAAGTACCATATGATTTCACTTATATGTAGAATCTAAAAAACAAAACAAGTGAACCAACAAAACAGAAACAGACTCACAGATACAAAGAACAAACTGATGAGGCTGCCAGAGGGGAAGAGGGTGAGGGAATGGGAGAAGGGAATTAAGAGGTACATTCTTCCAGTTACAAAATAAGTCATGAGGTTGTAATGGATGATAGAGAATATTGTCAATAATATCATGATAACTTTGTATGTTGACAGATGGTTACTAGGCTTAGGGTGATCACTTTGTAAGGCACATAAATGTCCAATCACTATGTTGCAACATGAAACTAATATAATATTGCATGTTGACTGTGATTGAAAAATAAATATTTTTCAAAAGTGATATCAAGGAGGCTTATAGCAGGGGAGCTTTGAGTTTCACAGAATGGGAATAGGAGTGTCCTATGCAATGGGAAAGACGTGGGAAGGCCTTGAAGACAGGACTACAGCAAGGAGAAGAATCTACAGGTGGAACAAATACTAATGCAGGTAGGAAGAAAGAGAGGCGCAGTTAAGTCTAGTGATAAGTCAGGCTCTTATCATGAGGAGATATGCAGGTCCATGAAGAATTTTGGTTGTTTTCTTAAGAGCAGTGAGAAGCTACTAATAGTTTTTAAGCAATGGGATGAGGTGGAGTGGGGGATAGGATTAGATCTACATTTTAAGAGGCTCATTGGACAGCTACAGTGTGAGAAGGATATGTGGTAACTGGTGGTTGTAGCAACAGTCCAGCTGAGCAACAATGGGGCCTTGGGTATGGTGGTAGGAGTTTGGAGCAGGAGAAGTAGATTGACTCAGAAGGCTATTCTGGAGCTGAGCTATACAGGACATAAAGGAGAGAAAAATACATATACATATAAACATAAAGAAAAAGAATGAAAAAAAAAGACAAATGTAGTGCTACAACACATGATAGCATACGTAGAAAACCCTGTACTCTCCACTAAAATACTACTCGATCTAATAAGTGACTTTGGCAAAATAGTGGGATACAAAGTCAATACTCAGAAATTGATGGCATTTTTTGTACGCCAACAATAAAACATCAGAAAGAGAAGCTAGGGGGGAAATCCCATTTACTATAGCAACAAGAAAAATAGAGTACTTAGGAATAGATTTAACCAAGGAAGTGAAAGACTTGTACTCAGAAAACTATAGAACACTGAAGAAAGAAATTAAGGAAGATACAAATAAATGGAAGCGTATTCCATGTTTGTGGATCGGAAGAATTAACATCGTTAAAATGTCCATATTACCCAAAGAAATTTATAGATTCAATGTAATTCCTATTAAAATACCAATGGCATATTTCACAGATCTAGAGCAAATATTTTA
>VMDR010002704.1:0-85182 GCA_007922815.1 Macrotus californicus
GCAATGAAAAAGTGGATGCCAAAAGAATATTTAGCTGCTGTTCCAATTTATTTAACGTGTTTCTTTTTCATCACCTCACCCTTGATCTGAGTCATTAATTTTTAAAACAGGTCGGATCTGAAACTGTTCAAGAGGGTTATAGAATTTTCAAGTAGACCCACCCCTTCTTGTGGCAGAGTTTCTGTTTTTCCTAAATGTCTTTGGATCCAACAAATATTTAAGGCTAGAGTCACACTTCTCGTGACATTTCTCGTGCATTCCTTAGCCCCGCCACCTCTGAAATGCTGCCTGTAGAGAGGAGTGGAGGAAAGGGTATTTGGTTATTGCTGCTGCTATTCTGGAGTTATTGCAGCATAATTACCAGTTAGAAATCCTGTTTTTTTTTTCTGATTTATAAATAACAAACCTAACTTTAGTGCGTCCTGACCTTCACACCACGATTTGTTTTTAATGCCAACCTCTATGTAGACCCATGTACCCTTATTTGAAAGAGTTATGCATAAAGCCTAGAGGATGCCATAAATGAGATGAATCTACAAATTCAGGCATAGGGCTTACTGAGGCTTTAGCAATCTCTAGGTCAAGGATAATTAACCTTATTACAGATGCCAATTCTTAAGAAGCAACCAGAATAGGCAGCATGGAAAGTTTAGATGGGCCGTAGTAGCAAGAAGTTCCAATTCGGCATCACAGCAAGAATTTGGGATAAGAGAGTATTCAAAGACAGGGTTGGCAATATTAGAATTCTAAGCAATTTGACTATTCACAACAGATCCTCTGAGTTTTTCAGTAGAAAAGCAACAAAATCCTCACCTAAATCTCAAAAGGGGATAAGAAACAACTAAGCAGAGTATCAGAGTCCAGCCCAGGTTCGGGTGTGACTCAGGGTTCTAACCCCCATTAGGCAGGTCAGTGAGGTCAGCTCCCTGCCCAGTCCACACAGCGAGAGCAGAAGAAAGCTGGGATTTAGAATATACTCAGACTGACCCTAGCATGTTTGGATCACAATCTCAAATGCCTGCAAGGGCATTTGAGAACATGCCTCTCCCAATGGAATGAAATGTAAAAATAAAACAAAAACAAACACTGTTGACTAAATAAAGCTTATGTGCACACCCTGTTCTGGCTGCAGTTCAGGACTCCTGCTGGGTGGCATGTTGCCTGGCCTCTATTGAGGAAGGGGACTGCTGCTGCTCAGGGTTTCTCCACTCTGGTCAGAGGGGGAGGAGGGGCTCCCCAGGGGTCTAAGAAAGGTAGGGGTCAGTGGAGGGAAATTTTTATTCACAACTAAAATGGCTGTGTTCAGAGTTTTTGTTCAGCAGCTTTAAACAAGGCCTGTCCAGAAAGTATCCAGCCATGTACTATGAAAAATAGAGACATTTGTTGAAGAAGGTACAAGATACAAGAAACATTGTACATAGGACAATGACAGCTCAGTCCCCTTTAAAGTAGGCATCTTGGGATCTCACACAGTTCTCCCAGTCTCTATCAGCTGCTGGGTCCTATTTCCCTGAATCTGATCGATGGTCTGAAATCTCTTCCCTTTCAAAGGTAATTTAGTTTTGAGAAAAGCCAGAAGTTGCAGGGCACCAAATCTGGGCTATAGGGGGCTGAGTCACCTGGGTGATGTGATGTTTTACAAAGAACTCTATATAAGATGTGATACTTCAGCAGGCACATTTTCATGATGAAGCTACCAGTCACCAGTTGCCCATAGCTACCACCTTCTGAATCATCTGAATAGTTTCCACAGAGGAACGTTCAAGCTTAGTGCAATATTGGATGCAGATTCGCTGCTCTACTTGCTCAGTCATTTTGAATGCAACAGGCACACAGTACATGTGCTCACTCAAGGGCTTCTACCACCCCCACTGCCTAGTACAGTGAAGTCCTCATTGTTCATACATATGCATTCCAATCCACTCCCCTTGACTGCCAGGTTACATTGATGTCATGCAAACTGTTCTAATTATATTAAAAATGGTTGGACATTTTCTGGACAGGCCTCGTATATGGTAAAGTTAATAACTGCTGGGTATTGAAACAGAAGGGCAAACTTTAGAATGACAACTGTTTTCCTTAAAGGAAGAGGCTCTGTGGGTGAGCGAAGAACCTTGTCCCAATCTAGAAGGCTTTCTGAAAGAGCCCTCTCCTTGGAGGAAAATGGCGCTGGGTCCAACTACAAGACCACCACTATGACCATTAACAGCTTTTACAAGCAGGTATCACTCCATGTTACTGTACATCTGTGTTTGTGCCCATAATGTCATGGATTTTGGAGCCCAAAGGGGCAGTATATGTAGTGAATAAGAGAACAAGTTGGTTAGCCTCACCATGCCTAAATTTCATTATCTACAAAGCAAGGGTGGTGGTGCCTGCCTCATGGGGGTTTAGGGAGGATTGGGTGACCTGAGGCAGGTAAAGCTCTTCCCGGAGTGCCTAGGATATAGCAAGTGTTCAATGAGTGTTAGCTCTTTTCATTGAAAGAAGGATTCATTCCCATCAATACACATTCTCCTGTCTGAACTCTCGTGGTCCATTTATTAGACTATGAAAACAGTCTGGCTGAAACATCGTTCCCCTTGGTCTCAGGGTTTCCTGGCCCAGCTGTTATCCTTCTCACCACTATTCCATGTGCACTTTGCAGGGCTGCCCTGCTTGCTCAGAGAAGGTGCCCATTGCAGATGGTGCTCTTTGTCAGCTCAGTACATTGAGACTTAACAAACAAAAAATTTCCTAACAGTAATCAAATTCATAGAGGCAGAAAGTGGAATGATGGTTGCCAGGGGCTGCAGGAAGGGGTGAATAGGCAATTGTTTGTAAAGGGTACAGAGTTTCAGTTTTGCCAGATGAAAGAGCTCTGGAAACTGGTTGCACAACAGTGTAAATGTACTTATTAACACTACGGAACTGAACACTCAGAAATGGTTAAGATGGCAAATTTTACGTTATGTATATTTTTTCTACCGAAAAAATTCACTTTGGACTTGGTTCAACTCCATCTTAGAAAATTTTCCTTAGCACATTTTCCTTAGTCTTCATGGGGCATTTCAAGGGATTGTGTTAATAATCTGAAATGCAGAAGGGATGTTGAGGGGTCTATGTACCGTGCCACATAATAGCATGGGACTGAAAGGGTTTATATTCCAGGTATATTTCCAATTATGTTAACTTGGTGCGGAGGGAGGACAAAGTACTTGACTTAACTAAGTCTGAGTTTTCTCATCTGTGCTTGGGAATAAGATACACCTACCTTTCTACCTTACCAGGCTGTTGGGAGAGTTAGAGCTCTTGCCCATGGACCCCTTGTAGAGAGCCTGTCCCATGTAGGCACATAGAGCATTGTATTCATGCTTAGCCTTCTTAGCCAAGACAAATGTGAAAAAAATGAGGATAGGGAAAAATAGAAAGATGCTTTTCCCATTTCACATCTTTGAAGGAAGTAAACTTAATCTGTATCATTCCAGGGAGTAAAACAAGCATCAGTGAGCTTCAGTTTTAGGGGGAGATGCTTTGGGCTGAGATTTCTAATGGTCAGACAGACTTCCTTAGAACACAGTAGAAGCCCCAACCCTAGAAGGAGTGATGAGAGGCTGAGTGACAGCAGGTCCAGGAGTAGCAGAGGAGGAATATTTGATAAGAGGTCAAACTAAATGACTTCAGCATTGCCCATAACCCTAATTTCTACGAATAACATGTTAAAATGAAGTTTAAAGATAAAAATCTTCCCTTAAATCATTGGTCCCTATCCCAGGAGGCAATGGTACATCTACACTAACCCTGATTTCTTTCTTGGCAGGAGGGAGATCGCCTTAGTGATGAAGACTTATTCAAGTTTTTAGCAGACTACAAGAGATCTTCATCCTTACAGAGAAGAGTCAAGTCAATTCCAGGTATGGATGACTTGTCTTTATTCTCTTAAGCTGTGCCAAAGCCATTTATAGTTAGACACATTATTTGTCAAATGCTACAATTTATAAAATTATGTGTACCAAATAAAATGTGGGATTTTACATTAGGAGTTGAGTAGGAATTGGCCTACTTTTCTGGAAACCCTATTAATATTTTCTGTCCTATTAAAGGATTGATTCTGCCCTGGCCGGTGTGGCTCAGTTGGTTGGAGGATTGCCCTGTAAACTGACAGGTTGCCAGTTCGGTTCCTGGTCAGGGCACATGCCTGCGTTTGATCCCTGGTTGGGGCGTGTATGAGAGGCAACCAATCGAAGTTTCTCTCTGGCATCCATGTTTCTCTCCCTCTCACTCCCTCCCTTCTCCTCTCTCTAAAATCAATAAGCATGTTCTCAGGTGAGGATAAAAAAGAAATAAAAATAAAAAATAAAGGCTTGATTCTGTAAAAAAGACATATTTTAGATCTGGTTTCTCTGCTAATCATATAATTGAACAGAGGAGACTTTTTCATCATGTAAAAGATTATATGGAACTCTTAACAGGAAAAGAAAAATGAAAGTGAGATGCTTCGGTGGAAGGTGAGACACCTTCCTTATCCTCAGCTTAATAGCCTCTGAGGCGCTTCTGCAGCATCCCGGGGTACCAGAGAACTCAGTTAGAAAACGACCAATATTTACTTACATATGTACTATTATAGTGCGATAGTTCTGCAAGGAAATTTAAAAATCCTCTTATCTATTTCTACCCATTCTACAATGTCTTCCTTTTTAATTTCTAGAAACGAAATCTCAAAAGTTGTCATGACCTGCTTTTTATCCAGCTACAGGAAATGACCTGGGAATTGCAAAACTCTCACACCCCCACAACTTAACCTTATTTTCTTAAGAGAAATATTCTCCAATAATCCTTCTTGATTCCTTGGTAACGTGACAATGTCTTTACTAAAGCAGTCCTATTTTCTCTCTTTAGGCTTGCTCAGATTGGAGATTTCTCTAGCACCAGAGGCAATCAGTTGCTGTCTGACTCCCGAACTACTGCCAGTGAAACCCTTCCCTGAAAACCGGACACGTCTACACAAAGAGATTTTGGAATTTCCAATCCGGGAGGTATACGTCCCCCACACCGTGTACAGGTAAGAAACAAAGGCTCTTGGGAAACCATTGAACCCAAATTCACAGTTTTGTTTGCATAATGTCCTCATCCTCCTTCGATCTACCTTCCTACTAAGTTTTTGAGGAAATAATGTTTACCTAAGTATAGATAATTGCTGGATAGCTTTCTAAAAATGACTATCTAATTTTCTTTAACAAGAAAGTGTTACTTCGGTCATAACTGGAACTTAGGATTGTAGCGGGTATATTCCTTCCAGAAATGAAAAAATCCTCCTAATCATTCCCTTGGCTTTGTTGTGTGCATCAGAACATATTAGGGAAAGAGCATTGTGACCAGAAATGTTCTTGGTATCTGTAAGATGGGATTGTACCTTGAGACCAGCTGTGTCCAATAAAATTTATAGCAATGATAGAAATGTTCTATATGTGTGCTGCCCAATATAATAGCTACTAGCCACATGTGACTATTAAGCACTTGAAATGTAGTTAGGGCAATGGAGGAACTGGAATTTTAGTTTTATTTAACTTTAATTAATTTGAATTTCAAGTCAAGTAGCCGTAAGCGGCTGATGGCCACCATATTGGGCAGCATGGAGCTAGACAGTAAAGACCGAAAGGTTAGGCTACCTCCGTTTCTTCAAGGCCCTTGACTTGAGGCTGAGAGGGCACTTGTCAACATGCATCTGCCAAAGCCATTGCTTTTAAGAAGATTTTTTAATGCAGAGAAGAATGCTGTAACTATCATCTTTTCTCCACCATCTGGAAAGGAGATTGTGTGTGTACAATTGCACTGATTAAGTTGCAGCCTGCTTGATCCCCAGCCTCTGGTCACAGACTTCTGTCTTGCCTGCAAAACACCGGGATGAGCCTGCGTGCGTCCTGTCTTCCGTTTCCTCCTGTCTCACACACATGTGTGTGTACACATATATGTACCTGTGAACACCCAATGGTATTATTTTCATACTAATTTTTAAAGAATTATGTATTATTTATTTAATGAAGAATATCCATTATTTGTTTATTTACTTATTTGAGAGAGAGAGAAAGGGAGGGAGATAGAGAGGCAGAGAAACATCCATACGAGAGAGAAACATTAATGGGTTGCCTCTTGTACGCTCCTCAAATGGGGACCGAGGCGGCAGCTAGGCAGATGCCCCGACCAGGAATTGAACTGGAGACCCTTCAACCAATTGAGCCACACTGGGCAGGGCTTTATATTCACTTTAAGTGTCCACAAATGGCTATACACTTTATGTGTTATACTGCACTTTTCATCCAACAATACAATTTTTTCTTTTTTGTTTATTACTGTGGACTTATAAATTTTATTGACTCAATGTGTTACACTCAGTTATAGTCATTATCCTTTGTATTTAGATTTTCAGAAACTTAATAATAGGAATTACTTGACAGCTTGTATTTTAGAAGTATTAATATTGGTTTTTGTAGAGCTTTGTCATCATTTTAAACTGCTGTATAGTATTCCTTTGTGTAAAGAGAAGTTATTTATTTTATTTATTTTTTTAACTGGTAGACATTTATGTGTTTTTCCAACGTGGGGCTCTTACAAATACTGTCCAGTGAGAATTTTTGTCTTTGTCTCTAGGCCTATGTGTGAACGTTTTCCTAAGGAATAAGCCTAAAAGTGAAATTATTGGGTCACAAGTGATATATATTTTAAGTTTTATTTCTACTGCCACTTTCTTCCAAAGTTGTACCAGTTTGGAATCCTTCCAGCAGTGTAAGAGAGTTGTGATTTCCCCAGACCCTCACCCACACTTTCCAGTATGATTTATGTGTATGTGAGACTGAAATGCAAAAACTTTTGGAATTCACCTACCCAAACACAACCACCTCTACATTTCCAGATGCATAAAATTGAGACTGAGATAGGATGAGGTCGAAAACTACAGTGAGAAATACAGACAGCCATCCACACAATTAGAAATGAAGCTCTTCCTTTCAATGTTGGTGAAGTACCATCTCCCCCACTTAATCCTTTCTGAATCAGCTCTCCGTTTTCCATTCTCAATCCTTAAATATAAACTAAACTCAGGTCCCCCTCCTACATAAATAAACATTCCTAGGATGTAGTTGTTTCATCTCTCATTCCCTAGAGGGAGATGAAGGCATACAAACATTTGCTTATGGATGCTGTGTTTGTATCTTTAGAAACCCTGTCCTGTAATTGGAAAAAAAATGCTTGTGGAATTGAAATAAGCTCTCACTAAATGAATTCTATAGTTATTCAACTTCCCCTCAGCATTTAATCACCCATGGGAAGTATTTACAACTCTACTGCTTGCTGCAAACATTACCCTTAATTACATCACAGCAGGACTCAGAGAGCATTAGCATGCCAGATAGCTCAGAAACGGAGGCGTGCTGAAGAGAATGAGTCTGGAAGGATTACTCTGGATCCAACATGGCTTCATGAGAGATGGACCCACGAGTGCAAAGTGAATATTCTTTAAGCTATTCTGTACCCTATAAAAATGCCAAAGCTACCTGTTAAAAACTAGGTTGCTACCCTTGGGAATGATAGAAGAAAACACTTTCCTCCAGTTTGGCTATAGCATCTTCTCTTGGCTCCCAGCCAACCATATTTTAAACCTTGTTTAAGGAACTAGAGTTATAGTGAACTTGGTTCAGAATCTTACTACGTGAAAACTTCAAGGAGTGTAGAGAGCATCTTGTCCAACTCTCCCGTGCTGGTGTTAAATTTTTAATATTTCTTCTCCAGGCCTCACATGATTTGTAGTGGTTTTGTTTAGGCTGGTCTCGACAGTAACCAATCCTAGGTAATTCTCCCTTTTCCTGCACCCCCACCGCCGTTTCACAAAGTGGGCATGTGAAACTCGAGTCAGGTCCAAACCCCTGGCCAGATAGATAGGTTGACTCATTTTGCCTTTGGTGACCTAGTCTGCTCATTTCTGTCACTTTTTCCTTCTTTTTGTTCCTTGCCATCTCCCTGTACCTCAAAAAACTTAAAACCTCATGGCTTTTCTACCCCCTCTTGCCTGCAAATCAAAGTCTCTTTTCAAGCAAAGGTCTCTTAATTTATCTACATTATGGTATCAGTATTAGATATGGCCAAATGTCTTATCTCTTCTGAGAGTATTATTCCAGTAGGGACAGCAGTTCCTATTTCATTTAGAAAAGTTTTCCTTCGACTTAGTTGAATTCTGGACATCCTTCTAAGGGGTTAGTAAGTAGAGTAACTGACATTGCTACTTCCAGGACTCCAATCCTGGTGACAGCTATATCCCTTTCAGGAAATCAAACAAATGAAAATTAAGATTTACAGAGCAGATAAATTCATGAATAATTCTTTGTTTGATAGAGGAGTCACCTAATGAATATAAAATATGATTTGACTCATAAAAATTTGATCTATCTGGAAGTTATGGAGAATATACTCATTAGGCCAAGGAAGGGCCACCTTCAGTGACAAAGCCAGGATTCAAAGTTCAAATTTGTGTACTTTTCACATAAAGTGCAGAGCTCCCTTGGGTGGGGGGAATTATTATGAATCTAATGACAGATGTTGTCTGGCCTCAAGTGTGAGTGGTGGCCAGAGTCACACATTACAGGATTCTAATATGGGTGAAATTTCAATTTAACACCTATTGAGTAGAACTCAGGTAGCTTTTATCTCTCTTAAAGGAGCAGTACCCATGGAACCTCAAAATTGGCTTAGGATAAGACTAAAACTGCCTTCCCTCAGTCTCCCCATTCTCCTACCTCTTCAGGTGCCTCCTCTGATTGCCCCGCCCCTTCTGGTACCCTCAGTTATGATCACCATGTTGTACCACAACGAGTACCATTGACATTATGTCCTCTGTGGATGTTGACCTTATTCTTATCGCTTTAAGGAGCAATCTAGGTCAGTTACAGGAAAACTATGCTGGACTTGGAAACATCCCATACACCAACCAGCGAGGGCTGGTCACTGATAAAACAAGCCCCTTCTCTAAGGGAAGAAGTGAACTTCTAGAGCCAGAAGTGCTCATCCCAGGAATGGCCAACGTCTCCCAGACCAGTGATCCCTCTGCCGTGCCCTTTGCCACCTCAATGGGTTATAGGCATGGAACCAGACCAGTGTTTCCTGAAACAGACCCAGGCAGGAGCTTTTGCGAAATCACAGAAAACAGGAATTCTATAAGTAGAGCGGAACAGCTGGAAAAATTAGGTTGATAAATAGGATCACCCACATCTGATTTAGCATCCCTTTCTCCACACCCAGATTAAGAAAACACTAGTTGTTAGCCCAGGAACACGTTTGGACTTATTTTCCATGTGGCCCAGCAGCTGGTAGTGGAGGCTCCAGCTGCCTTCTGGTGGGGGCAGAATGAAAACAGCACAGGCTGGGGCCAAGGCCTAGTGAGACCTTGAAAGGCATTTTACCCTGTGGCTGCCACAGAGGGCATGTACAGAGATCACAGGGGCTGAGGTTGTAATGAGCTCGTTAAGCTCCTCACCATCCCTTTAACTGGTGGTTACATTAGGGAAAACCACATAAAGTACATTTTCATTTCTCATCCCAGCCCCCAAGAGCCTCTGAGGTCTCTTTAACCAATGATCAGACTTGCTGTAGAGGACTGTGCTCACCAAGAACAGGCCTATCAGTTAGAACACGATTCCTTTGGTGGATAATTAGCTGTTTTCAGGCCTCCTCATATTCAGCTGAATGTTCTCAGACCAGAAGCCTGCCTTCTCACAGCTTGCCTGATAACTAGTCTCATAGAGAGATGCCTCCCACGTCACAGTGGAGTTTTGAGGAATACTGCCAGCCTGGCATCGTACAGGGGCAAAAAGAATGACATAGAATAAATGCACAAGCTGATCTTGAATGAATGCTTGCGAGTTGTGATTGAAAGAATAGGACTTCTAAGGAAGAGAGTGAACCAGAAATGATTCCGGATGAAGTGGTTAGGAAGGAGTTGGGGCATAGGGGATGGAAGCTGTCCTTGAGAGGGACTTTATTTTGTGCAAGGAAATGGGCTCCCCATCGAAGCCCAGTTGGCTGTGTGTCCAGACTGGATCTTCTCAGTGCTGTGGGTGAGGGGGGGTGGGACAAAGGTGGCTGTGCCTCAGAGTCTGTTGTGGAGCTCCATGAAAATGCAAATGTCCATCTTGGAGACTTACCCACCCGGAGACTCCCATTCATGAGGTCTGGCCCTGGGCCTTGGGCCCCCTTTAAGAATCAAAGCTTCCCCACCCACCCCCCTTTTATAGAGTCCCTCCCAATGAGATCTTCTAGTCTATGGAGTCACACAAAGGTTCACAGTGACTTCAGCTGCTGGAAACTCAAGGGCAAGCAAGGGCCTTGCAACAACATCATCCACCTGACTTGGGAAGCAGTCCCAGTGTATGCAGGGAGATCAGGTGAGATGGAGTGGCAAAGAGCAAGTTCTTGTCTATCAAGAATCTATAACACAGCAGGAAACCTCTTCACATGGGGACAGTTTTGTATGGAGTATTGCCCCTCAGATGCTGTAAGTACTCCAATGTCATTGCTAATTAATATTGGTCATTTCTGAAGTGTTTAACCCTGGTCTAAATCACTATCAAAGCAATGCCTGACTTAAATAATTATCAAAATAATAACTCTCCATTCTTATTTGTTTCTTTAGTTGTGTGAAGTTTGTTTTGGATTAGGTAGCTTATTCCAATGGTTTAAATTTATCAAGGTTCAAAACACAGAGCGTGAGCCACCGTGGCCATGAAGTGTTCCGAATCTGTTTCCAAACGTGCCTGCAAGTCAAAATGTCATAGCCATCCCCCAGAGCTAAGCCCTCCAACCCCAGGAACCCCCGAGTCTTCTTTGACGTGGACATTGGAGGCGAGCGAGTTGGTCGAATTGTCTTAGAATCGTTTGCAGATATTGTACCAGAACTGCAGAAAATTTTCGTGCATTGTGTACAGGAGAAAAAGGCATTGGACACACCACTGGGAAACCTCTCCATTTCACAGGATGCCCATTCCATCAAATTACTAAGAAATTTATGATTCAGGGTGGAGACTTCTCAAATCAGAATGAGACAGATGGAGAAAGTATTTATGATGAAAAGTTTGAAGATGAGAATTTCTATTATAAGCATGACCGGGAGGGTTTATTGAGCATAGCAAATGCAGGCAGCAATACAAATGGTTCTCAGTTCTTTATCACAACAGTTCCGACTCCTCATTTAGATGGGAAACATGTGGTACTTTGTCGCGGCCCTGTCCAGCAGGACCGCATGTTGTTGTGGAATGCTTGTCCTATATCCCCAGACAAGTGACGAACAAATTCACGCGGACTAAAGAAATCCCGTGGAGAAAAGGGATGTGTGTGGCTGATCTCTCAGAGAGAAAAAAGCCCTCACTCCTGCCTTGACAGGCTTTTATTGATACTCTAGGTACATTCCATCCAGGATGGTTCTCATTAACTATGCACAGGTTCACTTTAGGTGGATACCATAACAAAAGAAAGAAAGTCCTCAGTTACTTCAAAGAGAAAGGTCATCTACAAACGTAAAGGAGAGAAGGCTGGGCTGTTTACATTCCTGCTTGGGAAGTCTAGCACAAGTCACAGTAAACTTCTGCAGTTTCCATCCCAGGTGAGGGAGTTTTTGCAAGAGCAAGTTTCAAAGCGGCCTAGGGACAATGCAGGCCTGATTCCCCATGGGAGACCTATCCACGGATGTTATCTGCACACCACACGCGTCAGGACTGTGTTCAGATCCAGAGCTGAGTCACAGGTCACATCACACACAAATAGGTTCCCCATAGTACTTGGCCAAGTAATTAAAGGAATGGGTGTGGCAAGAATTCTGAAAAATGTAGAAGTGAAAGTTGAAAAACCTGACAAACTGTGCCTTATTGCAGAAAGTGGAGAATTGAAGGAAGGGGTGATTGGGGAATATTCCCAGAAGATGGTTCTGGTGTCAGGCATCCAGATTTCCCTGAGGATGCAGATATGGATTTAAAAAACATAGATAAAATATTATTAATAATGGAAGACTTAAAAAAACATCAGACATACTTTTTTCAAATCCCAGAACTGGGAGATGGCCATTGAAAAATACTCAAAGTTTTAAAGATACGAGGAAGATTCAAAGGCCATAACTAAGTAAGTAGATAGATTGAAGCTGCATGCTGAGTATTGGTGCTTGTAAACTGAAGATGTCAGATTGGCAGGGAGTAATCGACAGTTGTCTGGAGGCTCTTAAAGTAGACCCATCAGATACCAAAGCACAGTACCGTAGAGCTCAAGGATGGCAAGGTCTAAAAGAATATGACCAATCATTGGCTGATCTTAAGAAAGCTCCGGAGATGGCACCGGAAGATAAAGCTATCCAGGCAGAACTGCTGAAAGTCAAACGAAAGATAAAGGCACAGAAAGGAGAAGAGAAGGCAGCACATGCAAAACTGTTTGCTTAATCAGGAATTCAGTTATACTTACATATTGCACATTGATGTATAAAGGCAGTAAGAAAATTGAAGGGTTTTGTCTAATATATATGTTCCTTAATGTATTTCCTTTGATAGTTCAGTTCCCGTTGTTTCAGTTTAGAAATACTGATATCTGTTCACTCCTAACAAAAGTGTTACAAACTAAAAAAAAACAAAAAAAAACAAACCACAGAGTGAAAATTCTCTCTCCCATTCTTGACCTCCAGTCATCCAAGTCTCGTCCTTGAAGATTATATATATACGTGTGTATATATATATACACACACATACATATAATGATATATATTTGAATATTTGATTATACTCCTTTATTCCACAAATAGTATTCAGTGCATACAATGTGCCAGGCCCTATTCTAAACACTGGAGAAATACGAAACAAAATAGATGGGAAAAAAAATCCTGTAAATTCCACAGCTGAATCCTATTTTTGATGATTGGAAACAGCCATTTAAAAAAATCGTTTCTCACGTGTCCTTCCAGAAACAACCTGTGTGTGTCCCAGCCAAGATAGCCCTGCATGTTTCCTCCCACAGCGCAAATGTAACGCAGTCCTCACGCTGCTCTGAACCTCGGTTTTCCACCAAACACTGTAGTACGGAGAGCAGTTTATATGAATGTGCAGAACTGCCGCCTGCTCTTTTAACTGAGTCTCATTACGTGACGTGCGGTGATGTATTTAACCCCTTAATGATGAGCAGCTACAGTGTTGCCAGTTTTGATATTGCGAATGAAATTACAATGAAAAATCTTAGTCTTTCACACATAATGCAGACATATTTGTTGGATCAATTCCTGCTTTTCTGCCTTTAGAGAACTTTGCCCTAAATGTGAGACAGCCTGGAAGCCCAGTCTTTGGCTTTACTAAGCTTAGCAAGTAGTTGCTTGTGGAACATGAAGCTTATTATGAACAAATACTTAATTTAAGAACAGCAGTGCAGCCCAGGCAAAATCAAATCTTTTGAATTAGCCGAGTCATGGAGACAAAGGCGAATTGATTCCTGTTGCCTGAATCATCCAGATCACTAAGTCCCGGTGGCAAGTTGGTCTCAATAATACCAGTACTATCAGGAGCACGGCCCCCACTTTCCTGAGACCCTGCTCCAAAACCCAGTCATCCCCCTCGCCCTTATTTTTTTCCTAGAAAAATGAAAAATTCAGGATAAGCCTGATACCTAAGGTTACTTAGTTAACAATTGCAGGTTTTGCAAAGTTATCCTTTCAGCCACTGGAGGGCACAATTTGTTCACTTTCTAGATTCAGGCACAATTTGCTCTTTCCTGCTACAAAGAGTTGTGATTTTATTGAAGGAAAACACACTTTATTTCTTTGCGCTTTTTTTTTGGGGGGGGGCACTAAAATAAAAAATCATGAAAAAGTGTTCCGGTATCCCAAGAGAGAGCACTGTTGTCATTTTTTGCAAAGGATTTTATTTTCACCTGTCAACTTCTGCCTTCTTTCATTAGTAAAGTCATGACCTTAGGAATCTGGAACCTTTTGGAAGATACAGTGGGGATCTGTATCCCGTGGGGTAGATAGAGAGTGAGATCTCATTTCTGGGGGGTGTTGTTCGCTGTCTACACATTGACCAACCCTGACTCACACACAGAACTGAGATCGCGTTTAGGAGGTTCTGGGACATTTATGTCACTGTTTCCACAAGTCACGACCCCACGGTACACTCATTCATTTTGAGTCTACTGTACTTTAGTGTTACTGCCTCTGAACAACTGTCCTAAAAATCCACTTAATGATGGCAAACGCCATTTCATTCATAGATTCTTACATAGAATTCAGCATGAAGGCCCATGAAACCTGTTTTCCACGGGTTTGGAGTTGGTTGGGGGCAGAAGCAATGTCAGTGGTGATGAAAGTAAGGCAGAGCTGGGCTTGTGTTTGGTTATGATGATGAATAGTTTGCTTATATTAGAAGAAGCCTCCTAAAATCGAAAAAGCCTTCTTTCTTTGATTTCTGTGCTTTGTTAGTTTTTTAATTATTATTTTAAAATTAGTTCTGCGAAGTAGCCTGTCTTCTGATGAGATATCCCTTGGATAACGGTTCCCTCTTATTTCTTTTACCATTTGGTGGGGGGCGGAGGAGGGGGATACCTTCTCTCCTTTTTTGGTTTTTCATTCTTAGGTCTGTCCCTCCTGTGTACTTTATTGGTGGCCCAAAGATCAGCATTCAACCACTCCTCCTGTGAAGTGTTTGGCCATCTCCAAAGCAGAGGCACTTTAACAGCTGTCAGTGGGTGTCCTGTGGTTCTGAGGCCTCAGACAGGCTGCCCTTGGCCCCTCTCAGCAGAAGTCGGAATGCTCTAGGCGAAATATTAGATGCTGTGTCACTGTTGCCATCTTCCCAGGGGAAAGGTGGGTTTGGCTGGAGCCAGTGCCTGCCACTCCCACTTCACAAGGTAAAAGAGAACTATGAGTGGGGAGGACTAAGTTTTGACAATATAATAAGGTAATTTTTTTTAAAAGACCATGGCGAGTAAATTGGATATCGTGTATTTTTTTTATAATTGAAAATGAATTTCATTTATGCACTGACCTAAATACCAGAAAGGTTATAAAATTTCCAAAACTGTCTGGTTCCACCTCATTTGTTTTATGTTCTTTGTTTGAAAATCTTCACAATGTAAACTGAGATCCATGCAACCATGTGGAAATATAAATATTGTAGTTTAATAAGGATAAAACTAGAGGAACTCAAACTATTGGCTAACTTAAATGATTTTCATAAGATCTCTGTGCTAAAAACGATACATTTAGCAATAAGAACGTCATTTATCAGCTTTTCCTAGAGTCACGGTTTCTAAAGCCAAGCCCGTGGCTCCCTTCGTGTCAGCCCACTTGCCTGATGGGGCGGCATGCCAGTGTTTTCTCTCCTGTCAGGATTCCCACCAGGGGTTCACAGAAAGGAAGCAGACCGGTTTCTTTATCTTACTAATGGATTTAGATTTCTGTTATGTCAAGGTGCGAGTCAATGTCCTCAAAGATGACGTGCACAAATATGTCATAGTCTGTGTCTCACTTTTGAGAAGATGAGAAAGGAGTCAAACGCAGATGCCTTAGAATTCTGACTCACGTTCCAGATCAGGATTGGGTGAATTTGCCTCCCAGAGCAGGAACATAGGAATTCTTCTTCAACTAATTTTATTCTGTTCCTTTCCCCCTCTGATACATCTTTGAGCATAGTCTTCCTTCCCTCCACTCCCACTGTGGTCAAGATGAGAGCTTGTCCTGCCCTCGGCCCTCCTGTGCAGAGAGCTCCCTGTGCTCCTCGAGCTTGGCTCGTCTCAAGCTCAGAGTTCTGTTCTCTTCTTGCGTCCTTGGCCTTTACATTTTCCGGGGGCAAAACTTTTTATTTCACAGATGTTGAGCCAAAGGCTGCCGATGTACACACCATCCAGGACACTCAGATGCTACCATAATTTTTTTAAAACATGAGTGAGCTATTCTTACTGGGGTGAGGAAGAGAGAAGGGAGGTGATTCATTTTCCTCAGGCAGGTTTTCTTTCACTCTAATAATCCCCCAACCCATGGGTGGACACTTGATCAATGGCTGCTTCCTTTTTTGTTGAGATCAAACATCAAATTAATGGTCTGTCCATAGTTTGTGAAAAAGCAAACTGATAACAATGTGCTCCCCAACCCCCTTCCCTATAATATTTTGAAACCACCCTCAAAACCCAGACAAGACTTCTCTCTCATCAAGTGCCCAAAGCTGACGTATGTTTTGAGAGGTACTGGGGGCTTCAGGACAATTTATTCTTAGTAAGCTTGCTGTTTCTTCCAACCCAGTGCTTTATCCTCCAACCCACAGCAAAGCAGCTAACCATATTAAAACATCAGGAATGATCGAGCAAACATATTAATGAATACTATTGATTTATTCATTGGCTGTTTTTTAATGGGTAGAAGGCTAACAAAGGCTCCACCCTAAACCAAAAGAAAAACAAAAGTCATCTTCAGCAACAGCGAAAATTGGAAATTTTCTGTATGTGTATGTGTTTTTGTTAGCTGGCAGATTTGTTTTAGGAAACTATTTGCAAAGCCTGGAAAAATGTGTTCCCTCTGTCCCTTAAAAGAACACGCAGGTTGGTTCAATCAGTCATCCATGTGACAGTTCTGACTGGTGATCTTTTAAAACATGCAGCCCTGTCAAGATTTGGCATTGAAATGATACCTTTAAACTTGAGTTTCTGTTCTTTTACAAAACCAAATATTGAAATGTATGCTTTGTTTTCACTTGGAGAGGCTTTCATTAACATTTGTTGTTTTAGGGAGAAGAAAGGATGTTTGTGGGAGGTACTTTTTAGCATCCTTTTATTACTTCTATCTGTCACAGCCTCTTTAAAAGGTGTTAATTTGGTTAGTAGAATCAAAATAGAATCCCCCAAATTATTTATTTATGTTTTTTAAAATTCTCAGTTTTATACTTAGTTGTAGGTTGGATTGACTCCCAAGAGGCTATTTTTGTTATTAAGACTGTTGTTCTATAGGTAGTCATTATATTGTATTCCTTAGTCCAGGAGAATAACCTTGAGAATCAGTTAAGAGGAAGAAATTTTACAAGGTAGAGTCATTTTTAAAGGAAATTGCATGTTCAACTCTCACTGAATACCTGACATATCATTTTTAAATGTACTCGTTATTTCTTACTGTGGAACAGAAACCTTTGCAGCTTAAAACAGCAGACAATGATTATCTCACAGTTTCTGTGGGTTACCCAGGTGTGGCTTAGCTGGGTGCCTCTCACTCAAAAGGCCACAGTCAAGATGTCAGCCAAAGCTGTAATGACATCAAAGGTACAACTAGAGAAGGATTTTCTTCCAAGCTCACTGACGTGGTCGTTGCCAAGATTCAGTCCCTTTTGGACTATTGGGCTAAAGGCCTTAGTTCCTTGTTAGCTGTTGGCAAGAGGCCTCCTTAAATTCCTTGCTATATTGGTCTCTCCATAGGGAAGCTTGTAACATATTAGCTGGTTTCTTCAAAAGAAAGAAAAAGAAAGAGGAGATTAGAAGTCAGAGTCTTTTTTTATCCTATGAATATCAGGAGGTGGAATCACTGGGAGACATCTTAGAAGCTGCAACCACAGTTCTTAACCAAGCTGTACACATTTGGGGTGCTCCAGTTGTGTGAACTTGAAGGAGTATGGGGAGGTAAGAGAGTGGGTCGAGGAAGGAGGATTACGTCTGTGGATGCTGAGGACAAGGCTCTGTATGGAAGGTTTCGTAGTCAGCCTGGTATGTTTCTAGGATGTCTGCAATATTTCACTCCCTAATAGAAAAATAACTGCTTCTTGACAGATTCTCCATGGTGAAAAGTGAGCCTACACCTACCCCTCACTAACCCACACTCCAAAGAAACAAGTCTACAGTGCAAGGGAAAATTCTTTATTCACCTATGTTAAAGCAGATTTCCCAAATTTTCTTAGATTCCAAGTAATAGGAAAAAACCCTAAACCGTACATACTAAGGAATGAGGTCATTATCCCCTTGCTCAGCACCCTAGCACCTTACCTGCCCCACTCTCCCTAAAATCCTACACTCACCTCCCAAGTATCTGTAAATCTATATACATATATAAAGTCTATATAAAGTCCTCTGAGTGAGCCATGGGTGATGTGGTTCAGTGGATTGAGTGCCGGCCTGTGAACCAAAAGGTCACTGGTTTGATTCCCAGTCACAGCACATGCCTGGCTTGCAGGCCAGGTCCCCAGTAGAGGACATGCCAGAGGCAACCACTCCTTGATGTTTCTCTCCCTCTCTTTCTCCCTCCCTTCTCCTCTCTAAAAATAAATAAAATCGAAAGAGAGAAAGAAAAAGAGAAAGAAAGAAAGACCCTTTAAAAATACAAAATGTTTTAAAAAAGTTCCCTGAGTGAAATGGAAAATGTGGCTATGGAAGGGTAGGTTTTGCAGAATATCTAAAATGTATATTGCTGAAGTAGTTCCAGTCTCTGTCCATGTAGAATAAAATATATTTCTATTATATATTTTCTAGTCATCAAAAAAACCCACTGAAAAAGGGTTTTAATAAAACAAACTCAATCTGTTTAACAAATTCTGAGTCTTCCCTGGGTGAGAATCACAAGGAATATCCACATAGCTTAGACCTTAAAACCACATCCATTGTGCGTTCCATGGAGATAGCGGGGAGTTGGAAGAAAGGCAATTATCCAGGGAACCTTTTGACTATTTTGTCAGTGTCAAGTTTTTTAAAGTTTTAGAGGAAGTTGTGGAATAAAAAATTTGAATTTGGGTACCTTTTCATCTCCCTTGCTTTGTCACTCTTCTTGATACCATAAGCATCCACATCTTCCCCAGATCAGTGCCTCATGATTAATAATTACTCCAACCTCCTTTTATCCCCTTTCTCCATTCACATCTATAGTCCATAAATCCATCCTCTTTGTAAGAAGAAAAGGAACTGAGTAACCTAATTCATACTAATATGAGAGTGACTGATATATAAAACACTTAATACATTATACCTGCAGTGTTTCAAAAGAGTAGTCAGTAACATGGATTTCTTAATTCATAAAATGTCAGTTCAACAAAGTATGGTTTAATCCCTTTTTTCAATTACAGTTTATATTCAACCAAGTATGGTTTTTTAAAAAGTGTCAGAATTAGAGATTTTTTTTTTCTTAAATTAGTCAGTTTCCCCAGCAGGTTTCAAATGTTTATGATTTTGTGATTCTTTTCCATGGGAATCTAATCCAGATAAGACCTAAGATTGTAAACAGCCCAACTTTCCTTTTGAATCTTTTGCTATTGAAAAGTAGTTGGGCCCTTGCACGTGTAGCTCAGTGGATTGAATGCTGGCCTGCAAACCGAACAGTCACCGGTTCAATTCCCAGTCAGGGCACATGCCTGGGGTGCCGACCAGGCCCCAGTTGGGGGTGTGTGAGAGGCAACCAATCAAACATCTCACACATTGATGTTTTTCTTCCTCTCTTTCTCTCTCCCTTGCCCTCTCTCTCTTAAAAAAAAAAAGTAAATTAATAAAATCTTTACAAAAATATTTTTTTAAAAAAGAAAAGTAGTTGGACTTTTCTTAAACAAGTGAGTTTTAAGGAGCACTCAGGTACTTTTACTTGTTTCTAAAAGGGAATATTTTCTTTGCCCAGCTTGAGGTGCTGCTTGCTGCTTATTTAAAAGGAGGAAAGCTAATTTTCCAAGCCCTTTCTTAAGAGGATTAATGGGGATTGATGTGATAGAAAAGGAACTCTGCAAATACAGGATAGGTGAGCTTTTGCTCCATGTTCAAAACAAATTATTAGTAGTAATAATAGCTGTTCAATATAAAGACACCATATCTGATGTTCAGATTGTAGTTCATCAGTTGAGAAAGAATGAATTATTTTTCCCTTCAAAATCTTTAAAAGTGGTGCAAAAACAAGTACAATATGAGAGTTTGCTGGCTTCCTATTTGTTTTTCTCTGTCTCATTTGAGTGCATTTTTTAAACCATAACATGACTATATAAAGAGAGAATATTTAGTCATTTATTGTAGTACTTTTAAACAATTTGGTAACATTTAGTCTCTGCCTACTTAATTGCATTAGCTTTTTGTATGGGTGAGGTAGAGGACCCCAGTGTTCAGAATACAGTATCAGCATTTACACAAAACATTACAGCCTAGCCCACAGAGCACAGAGGTTACTAAGGGGCAAGCTGCTGCTTGTGACTCCCCCCACCCCCACCCAGTTCCTCCTAATCTTGTGTCATTCCCCAGGACAGGCAGCCTTGCGTGGACTCGGACTTGTGCCCTAGAGCAGGATTCATGCTTCATTTTTCTTGCTCTGATTTCTGAAGATGGAATGTCCTCTTCACCCTACACACCAAGGGATTTCTTTCCATTTCCAGTTTTCAGTGATTCTTTTGTGGGTTTGTGCTTTGATTTAACCTAAAGTGTTAGAAATAAACACAAATCATGGCATTAGACCATGGACTGACAAGACAGGGTAGGGCTAGTGTTATATTTTTATAAACCTTCTCATTCTAAAAGGTATCTGAGGCAGCTTACGGAGATTGTAAAACAAGGCATAAAATTTCTGGGCAAAAGGAAAATAAGGAGAGGGAAATCAATCTAAGCCCGGATAAGGTTAATCCTCAGACCATATCCTCAGGTCCTTGGCTATACCTTAAAAAGTCAGTTGAAAGTTTGACTTGGAGCTTCCTAGCAGCCAAGAAAACAAAAGGAAACACAATAAACTACAAGATTCATATGTCCGCCAAATTAGAAACAAACCAGAGATCAGTGCTCCTCAAACTTCAATGTGCATTTGAATCACCCGTGGCATTGTTAAAAGGCAGGTTCTGGGTCAGCAGGTCAATGGTGCCTCCTAACTGGCCCCCAGGCGCCACTGATGTGGATGCAGCTCCCCCCTGGACCATTCTTTGAATAACAAAGTCTTAGCTCATTGTAAGTGTGCCTTTACAACATATGCCCCCACTTAAAATACATAGCCATATTTGGTTTGTGGGTATCCTAGGTAATTCCAGAGTAGACCAAATGTGGAGCTCGAAGATTTCTAACTTAATTTGCACTTGATGTATTTAAAACATCCAAACTTCTGTCTAACACTGAGGGACAGTAATTATTCTCATCTTCTAATGTAACTGTGTTATTTCAAACCTTTTTTAAAAAAAATCTAGTTTGGGGAAACTTTCTTTGCCCTTGTAAATAACACATTATAGTAATGTTCTGGTGAATCCGACTGTTGAGCAAAGATACTGTTGACTGTTATTCTTAGAAAGAGCAGCGGTCACGGGCACTGGGTCTAGCGTGAGCTTCAGAGCCCCCAAATCTGAATGCACCGTGCTAGCTGTGTCGCCTTGCGCAAGCCATGCGTCCTCTCTGTGCCTCAGTTCTGTCGTCTGCCTAATGGGGCTAACTGCAGAATCTGTTGCAGGAACTATTAGCTACTATTAGAATAGTGCCTGCACTTAGAATGAAATAATGTTGGCTATTTGCTTCCCTTACATTTAAAATAAGTTTTCCTGGCAGTGCATGTGAATGATAAATACAACCGCCTCCTCAGTTGCTCATTTTGCACAAGTCCCTTAAAAGAACAGATGTAGATTTGCGATGTTCTTTGCAATCCTCGAGTAAAACATGCCGAACAGGTGTAAGACGCTGTTGCCATTAAGAGGCATTTGAGTTTTGTTCTGTCGGAATCAAAGTCTGCTGCCAACAGGTTATTGAAGAGGCACCAACCTTTTCCCGGAGTTTTCTAATGAGGACATCTCGTTTGTGCAGTTGGTTTTGCTGCGTTTTCACTTCAGCAAATAGTTCATCAAGTCTTTGCTTCTGTCTTTGCACAGAGGGCTACAAGGGAGAGTTTTAAAACACAAGGAAAGGAAAAGAAATTACTTTGAAATTGCCAAAGTAGGTAGGCTCCCGTTCTCTGTATAAAGCTGCTTTAGCAGTTGTGCCAACAGAGCCAGGGACTGATTTCCGAGCCCATCTGCCTCCGCCCTGTGCATGGTGCCCGTGGTCAGCTAAAAACCATCACTTGTGCCTGAAGTGATAAGAAAACTAATAAAATAGAAAAGCCAATTTCTTCATATTTTATCCTTTCCCTCTCTGCTATCTATATCCAAGAAAATTTTAAGGCCTTCCTAAACCCCAAAGCACTGACCATGTCATTTAAAACATTAGGATGCACCCACTTCCTCATTTGTTATAATACTTTATATAAATTTTCTGACAGTCTGTAAAGTTGGGGGGATTTTCATCTCTAGGTGAAATTCAGTAGAGTTGTTAATTGATTGTGAAAATGTGGGATTTGTCAAGCATTTAATTTAAAATTCATTAATTTTGGTTTTGAGCTTTTACTTTTTGGATTTTGCGGTTGATTATTTTTGGACATTTCAGATATTTTTGTGGGGTCGTAAAGTGCCCATAGGTCTTAGGCCCGGTGTTGATCATCCTGAGAGAAACACGGCCTTGCTCACCAGCCAGTCCCAGCTCCCAGCAGGAACTCATCGAACACTTGCAAAGTTGTAACGAAATGGATTTTAGTGACTGGAGGGGCCTACATGGAGGAGTGTCCCCTCAGGAAGAGCACTTTGTCATTTTCTGAGGGGCTGTGAGAGAGAGATGGGAGAGGGTATATCGGAGAAAAAGAGAGACTGAGGCAGACAGACAGAGTGGCAGAGGTAGACACAAACACAGATTAGAGGCAGACAGGCAGACATGGAGAGACAGAGACAGAAAGAGACGGAAAGGTGGGAAGAGAAACCCAGAGACATTGATGGATTCCCTAAGTAACACACAAGGGGAGACCCCCCCAAAACCCCAGAATTTATTTATAGAAACTCGTGTATTTATTCTTACATGTTTAAACTTCGGCCAGCTTCAAAGTACTCTCCACTTGATGTAATACACCTACCGAGACATTTTTCCCACTGCTCAAAGCAGTTTTTGAACTTGTCATTTTGATGCCTTTTCATGCTTTTGCCATTTTTTGTTTCGTCTCTCCCACATCGGCAAAATGTTTCCCTTTATGGACTTTTTTCATCCGGAGAAACAAAAAAAAGTCGCTTGGGGTGAGATCAGGTGAATGGGAAGGTGGGGCCCGGGGGTCATGCCATTTTAGTCAGAAACTGTTAAGCACTCAGTGCAGGGTGGGCAGGTATGCTTGTAAATCACCCATCATGAAATGGGCAAATGCACTGAAAGAGTCTTAAAAAAAATTCACGGAAGCTGAACCCAGCTTCTCACAACAGCACCAGTTGGTACACAGATACAGATGGATTCCTAGAACACTCACCTAGCCGGGGAAGCCTGTCCTACAAGGGGCCTGCCCTCCCAAAGATAATAATGTTTTTTTGGTTCCCCATTGTACATTAAGATCTTATAGTCCTGCAGAGTGTTTAGAATTGTATTTTAAAGTTCACTCAGCTGTTTTACACAGTCCTGACAAGCAGATAATCCTCCTTTGTGTCATATTTTGCAGTTTACAACAAAGCACTTATCAGGTATCATTGAATTGAAATTTAATCCCAATCTGTTTATTATAGGTGAGGAAATTGACTTGTCTACCTTACATTTGTAGAGCATTCTATAATTTTTTAAAGGACTGTTCTACCCATTATCTATTTGGTAAGGGCTGTTCATCACAGCTCTCTGTACAAGCCCATCTTCCCAGGTATAACAGCAGCTTAAATTACGGGCATTACTGATATTCAAAAGACAGTGGAGATACCACAGGCCACAAAATCAGCAATTTTTTATTTTGTTTTTTAAAAAGTATATATTTGATATTAGTACCTTGTTACAGCCTCTGTACTGACGTAAGAGAAAGAAAACCAAAATTGACACCAATTCCATTTCAAAATCAAATCTACTCTTCATTCCCTCGTATCATCTTCTAGCCCTGACCCTTCCTGCATATTCAGTTTTTGAATATTTACAGCCCTGTCATAGGTAACATTTTATATTCTGAGTTTTCACTCAACATGATGCAGTGAGTACAAGCCATTTAATTCACTTCCGTCTCACTCTCAAGGAGGGACACAAGAAGCACCAAGGATTGTTTGACTTTGAACAACTGCAGTTAACCCTTTGGCTCTCGTTGGGAACCCCAGGGCTCTAAGTAAAATATTCTCAGAGAATGGAAAGCTACCTTATTGCTTTATGACATGACTGAGTGTTCTTCCACCCACTCCTTGGGAGCAAGTGACACAAATTTTTTAAATTCAAAACATGGTTTAGGTGGCTATTCCCAGCAGTGGAAGAGTGTGAGCATCTGCATCACATGGGGTTAATCTGCACCACCTCTCTTCCTGACCAGGCTTTCTTGCAGCAGAAATAACTCCTGTCATGATCTTACTTTGGGGTCTGTTTTGCCAGAGCATGGTATTTCTATTTAAAATAGTGATAATAATATCTAAAAATATTTCATTTCCAATAAAATAATAGTCGACTAAAATGATCAGTAATAACCTACTCACCATGATGTCGTCCATCACCTGTGTCAGAGAGAGCCCATCTGCCCTGAAGAGCACAGCATCCTCCATCTTCTGCTCCAGCAGTTCCAGCCTCTCACTGAATTTCTCTCTGTACTGCATCCCCGCAACCAGCTGATGCTGGAGCTCCATGACCAGCTGATGGAGTCCTTCATTCCTCTGGTCGAACTGCTCAGCTTTCCTCTCCAGGTCTTCCCCCTTTCTCTCCTGCTGGCTAACTTGAGTTAGAAGCTCAGCTAAAGAGGTGTTCAGAGTGTCCAGTTGTTTAAACAGGTGGCCAATGTGATTTTTGCTGTAGCTCACTTGCATCTTGAGCTCCATTCCAAGCTGTAGAAGACCCTGGGAGAGAACATTGATATCATCTTGGGAATAAGTGACAGGAGCATGGCTTTCTCTTTGTTTCCTTGCACTGGATAAAGAATAGACTAAACTGAGGAGGAACCAAAATGATCTTTTTTGCATTATGGCTTTGAAAGATTTCAAGGTCCCTTGGAGTAAACTGTTTTCAGCAAAGAAAATAGAAGACTATCCCAAGACAATAAAGAACAGAAAGAGTTTGGTCAATGATTTGATCTAAGAATGATTCAATCCCACCAGTTAACCTCTGACTTCCTGGAGTTGCTAAATCACAGCAGGATATAAGTTAGTTAAGAGGCTGTTGCTGAATCAGTGGAAAGAATTTGGAGTTTCCAAAACAGTTTGTAACGGAGAGAAGCCATCTGAAGTAGCTCTGGGAAGAACATTGTTGATGAATACCAAATGTTCTGTTCTATGTTGTGATGCATATAACTGAAGAAAACCATTTTTCTTGGGGGAAGATGAGAGTATACTGCCTTGCATACACACTGGACCTGTAGTTACTAAAGAAGCTTTCAAAATAATTTTACTATACCAAGTAGTTCCTGTTTTGGTTATGGGCTATCCTCTCAAAAATCATTAGATATAATTCTTAGGGTTTTCTCTAGCTAATATGAGACCTTAATTTACCACACATGAAATACATGAGCTTGTTCATCAGTTTGTTAATAATTACTTTTAACTGGTTTAGGCTCTGTGGATTATCACTCATTAAGGCAGATATCTTCCCTCCCGATAGGAAATATTATTATTTTTTATATTCCTGTCTTTAAAAGCCTGCAGATTTAACAAAATATGTCACTTAGCATATTTACCATTAAGAAATATAATGATTCTTGGGAAATGCATCTTCCTAAAAAAGTGTTTAGGCAAAGTTATTTAACCTCCCTGGGAGTCAAATTCCTAGCCTGCAGAAAGGGATGTTGGACTAAATTCTCTCAACATTTCCTTCAGCTCTGTACTCAAGGAAAGTGTATTCAGTACGGGGAAGGGCACTGAATGCTGTGGTGACGTTGTTTGAACTTGGGGTCAGCAGTCCCTTCAGAAGCAATGTGCAAAATTGTTGGCCAGTGTTGGGGGATGTGTGAAATGGGTAGCTGGTGCCCTGGCATTGGGCTGTAGGAGGGGACTACTGTGGCAGCTAACTTGCTTAACCAGTCTAGCAGTGCTACTACTGTGGTGATGTACACGGGCCTTTCGTCCAGCTACTACAAAGCATTGGAACCAACTCTGGCTCCTTATTTCTTCAAGCACAGCATAAAGAAAGATTGATTGGTGTCTTTTCAATTAATTCAAAGATGAAGAAATATATAGAATTAAATGGGATTCTTCCCAAAGTATACTACATTGCAGAAGGGCAAGAGATACATATATACAAAGTGTTTATCACAGCTTTATAATTTTTTAAAAATGGAAATCATCTCAATGCTTATTTTTGGAGACTAGTGTAAATTATGGCACATTTATAATATGAGATATCATGCAGCCATTAAAATCATGGTTATTAAAAGTATTTGCTCTCACTCTGGCTGGTGTCGCTCAATTGGTTGGAACATCATCCCGTAAGCTGGAAGGTCATGGGTTTGATGCCAGGTCAGGGCACATGCCTAGGTTGTAGGTTTGGTCCCCAGCTGGGGTGTGCACAAGAGGCAACTGATTGATGCTTCTCTCTCACATCCATGATTTTTTTCCTCTCCCTCTCTCTCTCCCTCCATTCCCCTCTCTCTAAAATCAATAAGCATATTCTTAGGTGAGGATCTAAAAAAATAATATTTGCTCTTTACATAAGTGACCTGAGATGACCTCTGAAAATGGTTTGCTATTCACTTGACCCTCACTTGAAGTTCATATCTTTGTGTTCACTTTAAGAACACTTGTGAAACTGCCCAGGCCATCAAGGATGTGCATATCCGGAAAGTCACTAAGTACCTGAAGCATGTCACTTTATTTTTTTATTTTTTCTGCTTAAGTAATAAAAATTTATTGAGAATTCCTGGGCTGGTGTTTATCGCCTCCCAACCTTGAGAGAGGAGCCAACACTGTAGGAAATCACTAAGAAATCACACACTGTCCCAACAACCCTGGCCAACACAGGAGGAGGAAAGTCATTCCCCTGAAAATGGGTCAGTCTTCATTCATCTGAGGAGGGCTAGGAAGACAGATGCAGAAGGAGCATCACATGATACTAGGGGCGGAGTGGGAGCGTGCTGGATCCCCAAGCTGGCTCCTCCAACACCAGGGCAGAAACAGTTCCAGTTCTTCTCTGGGGATGGAGAACCTTGTCATTAGGGTCATTTCTTAGCCTTGATGAGGCTGTCACTTCCCCAGGTGAAACTTTCATCCTGTAGGTTCAGCACAAGGTTGTCGGCAGTGAGATAGACCCAATTCTGTGATGTGACGATCGTCTTGGAGATGTTCTGGGCCGCCCGGGTCTTTCACAGCTTGATGTAGCCTGGGTTCTTGCTCAGTGCTTCTCCCAGCATCCTGGCAGACTCGGCCTCACCCTCTGCTTGCACGATCTTCTGCCACTGTTCTTGCTTTGCTTTTTCCACCAAGAACTGGGCCCGCTGGGCCTCCTATTGTGCCACTTGTTTGGCTTCTACAGCAGCCGTGTACTCTCGGCTAAAGCTTAGCTCCGTGATGGCTACGTCATCCAGGATAAGGCTGAAGTCCTTGGCCCTCTCTGTCAGCTCTCTTCGGATCAACAGGGACACCTGGGCCCGCTGGGTGATCAGCTGTGAGGCATTGAACTTGGCCACCACACTCTTGAGAACCTCGTTGACAATGGATGGCAACACTCGCTCCTCGTAATCTAGTCCTAGGTGCTGGTACATGAAGCATGTCACTTTAAAGAAGCAATGTGTGCCACTCCATTATTACAATGGTGGAGTTGGTTAAGTGTGCCCAGGCCAAACAGTAGGGCTGGACACAGTGCTAGTGGCCCAAAAAGTGTGCTGCATTTTTGCTGCACGTACTTAAAAATACAGAGAGTAATGTTGAACTTCAGGGTTAAGATGTAGATTCTCTTGTCACTGAGCATATTCAGGTGAACAAAGGTCCCAAGATGTGGTGCAGAACTTACAGAGCTCATGGACATATTAACCCACACATCTCTCCCCACTGTACTGAGTTGATCATACTGAACAAGAACAGATCAATGACATAGCAATTCCACTTCTAGGAATATATCTGAAGAAACCCAAAGCACTGACTTGAAAGAATATATGCAGCTGTATATTCATTGCAGTGTTATTTCCAATAGCCAATATTTGGAAGCAGTCTAAGTGCCCATCAGTAGTTGAGTGGATAAAAATCCTGTGGTACATTTACACAATAGAGTATTATTCGGCCATAAAAAAAAAAAGAAGGAAATCTTACCTTTTACAACAGCATGGATGGACCTGAGAAGTATTATCCTAAGTAAAATAAGCAGTCAGAGAAAGACAAATACCATATGATTTCATTAGTATGTGAAATCTAATGAACAAAATAAACTAACAACACAGAAATGGAATCGCAGATATGGAGAACAGACTGATAGCTGTCCGAGGGGAGGGTGTTGGGGGGCAGGACACAGACAACAGTATGGCGATTACAAGAGGGAGGTTGTCTCTCCTACGTGCTCTGACTGGGGACCGAACCCACAACTCAGGCCTGTGTCCTGACCGGGAATTGAACCAGAGACCTTTTGCTTTGAGGAATGACACCCAACCAACTGAGCCACATGGGTCAGGGCACCAGTTTATTCTTTCTTTTCTGTACTTGTGAAGTATTCAGATTTTTGTAATGGGTACATATTATTTTTATAACCACATATTTCATCATCACATGTATTATACTAATCTTATCATTATAAAAGAGAGAGAAGATGTGTGTGAGTGGAATGAACTGATTAAATAGGGTGATAGGAAAGACCTCTTTGAGGACATAACGTGTGTGCTAAAACCCAAGCAATGAGAAGGAATCAGTCACATAGCAAACTGAGAGAAGCAATTCTAGGCAGAGGGAGCAGAGGGCACAAGGTGAGAATAAATTCAGAATGTTTTAGGCCTTCAGAAAGGCCACTGCGGGAAAGTGATGAATGGTAAAATCAGAGACATTGCCAAAGGCCAGATCATATAGGCCCATGATATGAAATTTGGGAAACTGTTGTTAAGACCTGACATAATCTATTGTACATTTTTGCAAGATCCTTCTGACCAGTATGCAAGGAATAGATTGTGGGGGCAGGTGTAGAAATCAAAAGATGAGCTGGAAAATCATTGCAGTGGTCCAGGTGAGAAACGAGGGTGGTTTGGACGAGGGCATGCAGGTTGAAGTGTGTAACTTACTCGCTTTATAGAAGAAATAATCATCATTTAGCTGTCATTTATTAAGCTCTTACTCATTAATGCTCACCACAGCCCTGGGAGGTAGTTACAGTTATTTGCCTCACAGGAGCTTTGGAAAGGCTAAATGACTTGCCCAGGGCCAGCTCTCTGGCTCCAAAGCCAACTCTCTTCCGCCTTCCCCGACACTGCCGCTCGGTAAACACTGGCTCTGCTGAGGGAAGTGGTAGCAGGTGAATAAGAGTTAGAGAGGGCTCTATAGCCCACATATACCCCACCCACCCAACTGTGAACTGCCTTCTGTACTACTATATCCATGTCCACTCCTGATGGCATCTGAGGTCCCCCTATACCTACCTGCATCAAGGTGAAGCTTCCTCAGTTCAACAGAGGGTGATTTTGAAGGTGTCACTGAGACAGCCACACTGTAGAGTCCGAAACTGGACCCTGCACCCACTCTGTGGCTAACTCAAAGTGAACTGTCATATTACCTCTCGGGGCCTCAGTTTCTCATCTTTAAAATTTGGGGCTTGGACTAGGTGCTTCCCATCTTGCACACCCCAGAATTCTATGCTAATCCCTTCATTGTGTCACAGCCTGTCATCTGCTTCTCTTGGGAGACCATCTACATGTCACTGGTATTTGATACTCACTGAGTATTGTGCCCATCATCTAAATTTAATTCATTTCCTTCTGATGAAACCGTTGTCTTGCATTTATCTTCTTTCTCACCAGAATGTACAGCCAGTACATTTACAGCCAGTTATGACCCTGTTGAAAAAGAACAAGAGGACCGCCTGGTAGCTAGAAAGAGCTGGAACTGAAGACCAGCAAGTGAGGGGAAATGTGGTGCCAGTCACTACTATGCCAGGGTAATGACGTGCAAGAGGCAGGGTGGCCTAGAGAGGTCATAGGATACAGGAACTCACATCTGTTCCCAACATTGTGTCACCCCTGTTCTCCCTCTAGTGAGTTACCCACCACAGAGAAACTGTGCTCAAGTAAGACGTAGAAATGCCATTCATTTGCTCTCGTGACCTTTGAACTTGCACATGCAAAGAATAACAGCTCCTGTGTGTTCTTGGCAGCTTTCAAGGATTTTTTTTTCTCCTTGAATACCTGAGAGCATTCATTATTGTGCAAGATATTTCGCTAGAGAATTCTTGTGCTCTAACTCTTCCTTCCTTGGTGTGGAATGTTCTTCTGTAGCTATAAAAGCTATTTCAGTTTTTCCCCCAAATGATTTCTGAGAATGTTAAACTTGTGAAATAGACCATGAAAGAATAAATCAATGAAATGTGCTCTGAGGTCAAACACTTGGGGAAAAGAGCAGTCTTTCCCCCCCTAAGAGATCCACAAGGCACATTCACCTGTTCATCTTGGTTTACACGGCTTTGCCAACAGCATGTCATCACCCGCCCTTCCTTCTCTTCCCCACATGCTTGCTAACACTTTGCAAAGCTCTGAGGTTTTGTGGAACAGACTGAACAATGCAGGTTTGTGATGTGCTTTTCTGTTTGTGATGGACTTAACCTTAGCTTGATAGCTGGTGTGAGACTAAAGGTTTTATGAGATTCAGTAAAATACATATCTTTGCTCTTAACAATGATAAATTGAATGAAATATTTTACATAATAAAATTTGAAACTCACTCTAAAAGTTCATCTAGATTGGAATATGAAAAAAAAAGACCTGATTCCTAGACCCTCTAATCTAGTATCTGCTTAGCTCATTAAAAATATGCACATTCATTTTTTTATTCATCACAGATTTAGTTAGCACCCACCATGTCCCAGGCACTACTCTAGCTGCTGGATAAATTAAAAACATCAGATAAAAATTTCTATTCTCATACAGCTTACCTTTTAATGGAATATACTAGTAATAATGCAAATACAGAGAAAAAATATGCGAAACTACACTGAGTCTATAACCTGTCCTGAAGTTGAGTCGATACATCGTTTGTATCATTGTTATGTTATTGTTATGTAGCTCATGTGAACTGTCACCTTAGATAGGAAAAGAAAGCTAAACCATCACAGAATGTCATGCCATTTAGAAAGTTGAAACTAGAGAGGAAGTGAAATGAAGCCATCATCTCTGGCCACGAATTTTGTTTAAAATGAGCTGGACCTTTTTTGCTTTTTTATCTGTGCATCAGATACATGATTGCCCCTAGGCAGGTTTACACACCCAAGACATCAAGACTCTCTGCTGCAGCCAGCACACCTTCCTAGTAACAAAACAAAGAACACTGTTGGTCATCGTCAGGTGGCTGCAGCTGAGCAGGAGGGAGCAGCAATGTCTCATGCACTCCTCCAAAAATAACTCATTTCTGAATGTAAACCTTCCTCAGAAAAATCACATCATGAGTGCAGGCTTTAGCGTTCACTGGAGAATGTGGTCAAAATAAGCTCTAGGCCTCATTCACTGATTCTTCATCTTCTCTTTTCCAGAAACCTCCTCTATGTCTACCCACAGAGGCTGAACTTTGCCAACAAACTGGCATCCGCCCGGAACATTACAATAAAGATCCAGTTTATGTGTGGAGAGGATCCCAGCAGCGCTATGCCGGTAAACAGGGAAATAAACATTTGCCTCCGACCAAGGTGTGCTGAACTGCCCTTGTCAGTTCACACAGTCAGAATCCAGGGCTCAGGAGTGCACTGAGTATGTCTGTTCAGCACAGCACTACTCAGCCTGTGCAGAGGCCTTTGTGGCTCATCCAGTATTGGTCCCAGCACGCCGATGGGAAAACATGGTTGGTCTCAATGGAAAGTTTCTTTCCCAACTCATTACATAAGGAGCTATGAAATTTGGAAATGCAGATTATATTAGAAGACCGAAAAATATCATCAAGTCCACACCACCCTCACAGCATGAGAAGTAGAGAGATGGGCCCAGTGTAGCTGCAGTGTTTGCTGCACCTCCAGATGTGCGCGGCAACGTGCATCTACCCAACCCAGTCCACACTGAGAGATGAATGTAAAGTACGCCTACAAATAACACAGACATGCCATCTCAACACCTTTCGGGCCTGGATGTTCATCCTGAGGCAAAATATAAGTCAAATAATAAATAAATAATGGAGTGTTCTCTAAGGGACCCAAAATGCCAGAATTTGTATTTTTTTAACCATCTGTCACAAATGAGATTGATAGTTACCTATTACTATTTTCTGTGAGTCATAAAATTCAATTACTATACCTTCCTACTGAAATAATTTTTTCCATTCCTTCCATTCTTCAAATATCTCCTTAAAAAAAATAATCCTCCTAATGTCTCATCTACCTTCCCAATGCAAGGTATTCCCTTGCAGTGGTGCTGGGAAAGAAATCCTAGAGGAGGACCCCCCTGATTCTCTCTGCTCTGGCTCATGGCAAATCCACCAGAGCTGCCAGGTACAGCTTGGCAGATCCTGATTGTAGCCAAGGTGCCCAGCCAGGGATGAGTGGGGGCCAAACTCCAGCCTGTTCTCTACTCACCAATCCCTGGGACCCAGCAAAGGGGTTACTATATCCCTTTGCCATAGAAAGGCCCCCTTTTTTCTTGCAAGTCCACTTGTCAAATCATGTACCATTAGGGCTGAATCAGGCCCAAGAGGTGTCTTTTCTAAAATGCACAAACATGTGGACAGTGAAGGTCCTAATCACCCCAGTGACCAGGCCTGTGTCTCTGGAGGGAAAGGAGCCATGACCAGGGATCTGTAATTGAGGACAAAACAATATGACTTTGCCCAAAAGTATAGACCTCTAGGCAGTGAGGCAGAATGGACAGAGCACTGGTTTTCCAGTCTCACAAACCTGTGGCCCTCGGTCACTAATATAGCCCCTTCAGGCCTCTCTTTGCCAGTTCTTTTGAATCCGTGTGCTTGGGCAAGTTGTAGAGCTCAGCACTCTTAATTTACAAAATAGAGCTCTATGAGAACAGAGCATCATATTGGGCTGATGATGGTTGATTTGATAGATCCAAATATCACTGCTAATTTGGTCCTTTCTATATTGGTGAACAGGTTATCTTTGGAAAGTCCAGTGGGCCTGAATTTCTGCAGGAAGTGTACACAGCCGTCACATACCATAATAAGTAAGTATATTTTGGTTCTAAACACATGCCAAGATTGTTTTGTTATCTGCTGGTTTTTCTGAATCCCATCCTGATTCCTTCCGATGGTGTTTGTAATTCAGGGACTCAGGGACAGAGAAAATTCATGTCGTTCCTTGATTCTCTGTTGGAGATGCACAATTTTTGCCACTAAGATTGGGCAAAGAACATACCCTCAGGAACCTAATATAGTTTTGACTTTCCTGGAGCCTTCTCTTCTAGTATAATACAGAGGGGTCTTATGCTGTAAAATAAAGAATTACGTTTCTTAACTGGCTTTGAGGTGCTGGAGGGGGCCGGAAACAAAATCCCCCCCACCTGTTTCTGCCTCCTTGTCCTGGGTGCACCACTCTGCACCTGCGCCATGACCTAGTTTGAAAATATTAAGTTGCCCAAAGGGGAAATGGAGCACTTGTTAGTATGTGGGTAAATTGAGTTCCAAAATAACGTCTAAATTATTCTTCACATTTTAAAGGTCGAGCAGAGTTCTGTACAGGGTCAGGCAGACTTGGGTTTGATCCTGGCCTGATAACTTGGGCCCATTTAAGTCTTCCTCTGAGCTCGTGTCCCTGAGTTGGGATGAGGAAAAAATGAGTAATGTACACGAAGCCCTTGGTAAAGTAGCTGGGACTTCAAAGTTCAGTAAAATCAGATTCCTTTTCTTCCTGCATCATTCATTTGTTTCTCCAAAATCCTTCAATGTGCCTGTCTTTGTTCTTGGGGTAGAGATAGACAGGGAGGTCACAGCAGGACACTGAACCTCATCCCCTTTTCAAATCAAGGTGCTGGATTTTTCCAGTGTGGGGGGAAATCCTCTCTACCCAGCAGTCTTCAGTTTCTGAGTGCTCTTATGTAAGTGAAATGTATCTAGTGACATAAGCATGGTCCCAAGGGCTTCCAGCTTAGGAGCAGAATGATATAAAATGAAAAGCAAAACACCAAGCAGACAAATTCTGAAGAACAAAGGGTCCGCTGCGCTACAATTTCTAGTCAGAGAAGTCATTATTCTTGCTGAAAGTTATGTGTGTATAATGTGCTTTTGAAACAGGTCTCCTGACTTCTATGAAGAAGTGAAAATTAAGCTCCCTGCCAAGCTCACAGTAAATCACCACCTCCTGTTCACCTTCTATCATATCAGTTGTCAGCAGAAGCAAGGAGCCTCCGTAGAAAGTCTCCTGGGATATTCAGTGAGTCATTTTCAACTTGCCGATTCGTACTGAAGTTCTTGGAGCATCCATGGTCCCTGCAGAGATAAACAACTAAATTCTATTCCATTGCTTTTTTCTGTCAGAAGTAACAGAATGTGCCATTATAGCGAAGAGCAGAGGTGACCTGACTTAGCCAATGACAAATTTCAGGAATGGAAAGCTAATGGGGGATAGATATTAAAAGAACACTCTTTTTTCCTTTACAGAAAGCATTGCAATATCTAGTGTTTCCAATATTTTTATATATGTTTCACATACAGGGTGGGCAAAAATAGGTTTACAGTTGTTCACATAGAAAATAATACAATAATTAATAAATAATAATACAGGATTAAACTCCGTATTTCACAGACTCACAACTCTAAACCTACTCTTGCCGACCCCTGTATAAAACTAGCTCCTTTTTTCTCCAGGGAGAAAAAAAATCATTCCTTTAAAAAACACAAAACTGAACAATAACATGAATGTTGTTCGGACTCACACAAACATTGGCTTTAAAGAAAAGCGCTACTGCTTTGGCTCTGAAACAGTAAATCACTGGCATTAGGTTCTCAGGAGCCCTCAGATCATTTAAAATGCAAAGAACTTGACAGAAATTACTGCCAAAAAGAGTCCTGGTCAATATCTAATCATCGTTTAGTTGCATTTGATTCTTGTGAGCTCGATAAATTGCCAAAATTATATGTAGTAATAAATTCCACTTTATTCTTTACATCATCTGTTTCAGTGGCTGCCAATTCTCTTAAATGAACGTCTTCAAACTGGATCCTACTGTCTCCCAGTTGCCCTGGAAAAGCTGCCACCCAACTACTCCATGCATTCTGCAGAGGTAACCAGCAAGCTGGCCGTCAGCTGTTTCTTGTCCAGTCATGGTCCAGGACCACCTTCCCAGATCCGCTTCCCAGTCCCTTAAACAGGATTGAAGATGCTTGGCGTGTTTTGGGGAACAGGCATCTGTCAGTGTATGGTGTTTTCTGAGAATACATGGTTCTGACGGGATAGGAAAAACAATTGGCCCTGAAAACTCATTTATTTAGAAATCACCAATTCAGAATGTTTAGTAAATGCAGATCTGCAAAAGGGGATTCACAGAATAATGTGTTATGAAAGGGGAAACAAATAGAGCCCGCTTGTGGTAACAGCTGCTCTCAGCACGGACCCTTAGAAAAGGTTCCCAGGCTAGATTCCACCCGTTGCTCCTCTGGGTCGGTTGTCAGAGGGATAGTGGGATTTTCCTTCCTTTGCCAATGCCAGTGGTCTTTCCCGCCTCCTGTTCCCTGCACTGCCCCTTGCCCACCCACTCTCCTGCCGTACAGCCATTGAAAGGGAGCCCATGGGCTCTCCATTCTGGCCACACCAGCACCAGTTCTCGTTCTCAGTCTGGTTGGCATGGGTTTATTTCTTTTTTCTTTTTTATTGTATTTGGTCGATTTCAGTAGGTATTATTTTGAAGAAAATCCCAGACATCGTAGCATTCCATTTATACATGTTTTAGTATGTATCTCTAAAGATAAGGGCTATTTGTTTAACCATCACAATATCATTGTTATACATTAAAAATTAATAAGTCCTTAATATCTTCAAATATCCAGTCAATGATCAAATTTCGAATATCTCCTCAATGTCCTACTTTTATTTACAGCTGTTTGTTTGAATCAGGATCCCAATAAGGTCTATACATTGCTATTGGTTGACTTGTCTTTGAAGAGTCTTTTAATCTATACAGATTCCCCTTCATCTCTTTTGTATTTTTCTTTTGTAATTTTCAAGTTGAAGAATTTCCCAGGACTTTTATTTAGTCCCAACCTTAACAGTCAACTTTTCTTCACTACTCTGACCTCCCACCTGTCATTCCCAGGCTATTCCGTTTTTCTCTTATTTCCTTTTTTTCTCTGGAGAGAGAAGCTTTCCTTGCCCTGGACACAGTCACATGCCTGGCCTTAGACCAGAATTGCTCCCCTCGGAACCACCTGAGTACGTCCACAAACATTCCCTGGCTACGCTTTATGATTTGGACACGTAGTCCCTTCTGACGCCCTCAAACCCGCCTTTTTATCATGCACATCTAATTGCCTAGAGCCCTCAGTTACCTCCTTAATACTGCTGAACAAACCTGGGTTCTAAAGACAGATTTTGACCCAAAATCCAGACTCTGCCGCTCCCTAGTTGTGTGAACATGGACGAGTTGCTTACCCTCTCTGCGTCTCAAAGTGAAACTAGCCCATGCCTGCGCGTAAGGCTGCGGTGAACGTTAAACGAAATGGTGCATATCAAGCATCAAGCTCTGTGCTTGAGTAATTGTTATGCCCTTTCTCATTCTGGCCCTAAGCTGTCTCTGTAGATACACGCTCAGCCCCTCCTTGTACCTTTTAGACCTATCCTGTCCAGTACAGTCGGCACTAATCACATGTGGCTTGTCCAAACCGGGGTGTGCTGTAACTATGAAATACAAACCCGGTTTCAAGGGCCTAGTAGGAAAAAAAGGATGTAAAATATCTCGTTCATAATTTTTATACTGATTTCATATTGAAACAATAATGTATAGGCTACATTGGGTTAAATGAAATGTAGCATTAAAATTGCTCTCACATTTTCCTTTTTAATTTTTTTAATGTGGCTGCTGGAAAATTTTAAGTGACATATGTATGGCTCACGATACATTTTTTAGTGGACCATGCTACTTAAAGTCATAGATGGCAACCTCCAGTGTCCCCAGGACCTGGAGTCATTAATAATGAGTGCCAGCCCTGGCTGGTGTGGCTCAGTGGATGGAGTGCCAGCCTGCGAACCAAAGGGTCGCCTGTTGGATTTCCAGTCAGGGCCCATGCCTGGGCTGTAGACTAGGTCCCCAGTAGGGGGTGCATGAGAGGCAACCGCACGTTGATATTTCTCTCCCTGTCTTTCTCCCTCCCTTCCCCTCTCTCTAAAAATAAATAAATAAAGTCTTAAAAAAAATAGTGAGTGCCAGACCCTGGTGGAATTTGCTCATGCTGGAGACTGCCTGCTGAAGGCCACAGCTGCTCCTCCTCCACACCACAAATCAGGGCCGTTCTGGGAGGCAAGCCCAGTGTCTCCTTATCTTCTAGTCCTCAAAAGAAGTTAGACAGATAGGCTTTCATGGGAGATTTTCTGACTTTTAAATGTTGGCAACTAATTCAAAGAAGTTTCTAACACAGAGCCAAACAGAACTTGTCTGTGGGCTGGATCCAGCTTTGACCCCGGTTTGTGACACGCTCTTAGATAGTTCCACAAGTAGCCCCCCATCCACACATCCAACCCCACAAATACAGTGTGCTTCCTTCCACTAAAATGGAAGAGATGCAAAACCCACACTCACATGGCTGTGGCAGGCTGGGCCCTCCTCACCCAGTGCTGTCTGCTGTCTCTAGAGGAAGATAATTCCGTGGGAATTTAAGGCAAGAAATGGCCTCTTCAGACTATAGACCTGTTGATACATAAATGGTATAAAACAGTCACTTAAGTAATTAAAGCAGGAGCCTAGCAGGACTGCTACTTAGAAACATTTTGTTAAAAGGGAATATAATTGCAGGCACTCAAAAACATTAAAATTTTATGTCATGTAAAGATACTCTACACTTTGCCCTGACATTCCTGATTAATGAGGAAATTGCCAATGTACTACATTATTTTAATTCCTAGCATCAATGATTTATCAGTGCTGGATGGGAGCTTAAAGACAGATCACTCAGCTTAAACCCCTCCTTTCAGCACTAGAAAAATGAAGTTCCACAGAGCTTAGTTGACTTGTTAAAGTAAAACGACTGTATTTTGCCATGTATAGTGCACACCCATGTTTTCAGCCCAAACTTTCAGGGAAAAAAATCTTTCATTTTAGTTTTTTAATTCAATTATTTATTTATTTATTTATATTTAGATACTTGTTTTTTGTATTATAAAGGAATTTTAGCATTTATTTTTTAACATATGAATATCATTATTGCTTTTAAGAGTTACACTTTTAACGCATAAGCAAAAATAAAAGAATTAAAAACATTTATATAGACACGCAATTAGTACTATCCACATATAATGTGCATCCTTATTTTTCCCTCAAAAATTTGGACAAAAAGTACACATTATACACGGCAAAATACAGTACATAGATTCAGTGCAGAACTGAAATTGAACCGAGGGCTTCTAACCCCAAGGCCAGTTCTGTTCATTTCCAGGGAGTTTCCTGTTTGTATAACCCTGACACTGACAGCCAAGTGGCTTCACTCTGCTTGTTAGCAATCAGAAAAGGGGACTGAATGGCTATCTTTTTTTCCTCTAACACAGAAAGTCCCTGCACAGAATCCTCCCATTAAGTGGGCTGAAGGACACAAGGGAGTATTTAATATTGAAGTGCAAGCTGTTTCTTCCGTTCACACCCAGGTAAGGAACATCAGGTCCAGTTCACCTCCGAGCCAGAAGGCTGACAATGAAAGTGGGGGTGTGGCAGAGAACCTTCGAAGGACAGTCCAGTAGAAGACCAATGCAGAGCTTTGTATGTGGATAGAACAAAAATAGCCTTTAGTTCTTTATGGGGACTTACAAGCCTGTTTAATTTTTGCTTAAATGGGATGACCTTATAAAGAGGTTGAGCCACTAAATGCAGTAACCCAGTCCCTGCATTGTTGGCTGAGAAATGGTGTGGGTAGACTTCATCTGCAGTCTCTATCTCATTGCCCTTTGCAACTCTGCCTTTTGCCAGCCTGTTGTTCCCCACTTCTCCATTCCCCCCTCTTCCTGCCCGTTTGGGTTTTGCACCTAAGTAGACCCCTTTTTGGCTGTGCTTATCTGTTATGCTTTGCCTCCGCCTATGGAACATGCCAGAATGCAAATTGTTTTCTTCTTCAGTTATCATTATTGAGAGGTTCTATTTGGTGCATACCATTCAACAAAGTAGTCCATAACCTTGTTCGGGAATGCACGTGTCTTAGAACTTCTGGTCTAAAACACGGGGTGAGAGGTTCTGCCTGTGAGGAACCTCTTCAATTTGACTGTGTGTGTGAATCCACTGGTGAGTCTTGGTGGGGTAAGACCCATGAGGCCTGCCGTCTGCCCTCCCAGGACAACCACCTGGAGAAGTTCTTCACTCTCTGCCACTCCTTGGAGAGCCAGGTGTCCTTCCCCATCCGCGTGCTGGACCACAAGATCAGCGAGACAACCCTGGAGCACGAGCTGAAGCTCAGCATCATCTGCCTCAACTCCTCCCGCCTGGAGCCCCTCGTGCTCTTCCTGCACCTGGTGCTGGACAAGCTCTTCCAGCTGTCCGTGCAGCCCATGGTCATCGCTGGCCAGACAGGTAGGAGGCCTGTGGGGCTGGGAAGAGTCAGGAAACCTGTGTTAGGAAACATGATTTTCCAGAAATCCTGGGAGCAGGGACAGTATGATCTTCCTTCCTGTTGATGATGTGAGTCCAAGGGAGGCCGAGTTCAATACTACTTTTTGACTCTCCCTGGATGTTAAAAAAAAAAAAATTAAGATTGAATGCTTAAAATCATAGTTTTTAAAATAAATTTATTGAATGATTAGAGGTAGTCTTTCAAATTCCATTCCTGGTAGTTGATGTATTTCTTGTACTTCTAAGATATTTTTATTTTCTTGACCAACATGGAAATATAATGTTTTAAAAGAATAAGACAACTCATTAAACGGAAGGAAAGGAATTCTAAATTGAAATGCAATGTGATCACTTTTTTACATTGAGATATAAGGTACATACCATACCACTCACTTAGGTGTACAATTCTTTGGTTTTTAACATATTCACAAAGTTGTGCAACTACCACTACTATCTAATTCCAGAACATTCTCATCAGCCCCAAATGAAATCCCATACTTCTCAGCAGTCACTCCCCATCCACCCCTTCCCTCAGCCCCTAAAACCATTCATCTATTTTCTGACTTATAGTAAATTTTAAAGGCTTGCTTTTAACAAATTAACATTAAATACAATGCGTAAAACTTCCCTCAGAAATAATGTCATGGAAGATGTGGGCCCCGAGGTCCCGTGCCTCCTGCAGGGGCAGACTGACCGCCGTAGGGCATTTTTGTCTAAAACTGTCTTCAGCTGGGCTCACCTTATCCTGTGCTACCAAGTCTAGCAGATGGCTTTTGGGTACCATCTGTGCTCCCAGTACTGAGCTAACAGTTGTAGGCTTCGCAGTAATAATCGAGAGCATGTCTGACCTCAGAGGACTTACAATACAGTGAAGAGTAGCAGCACAGGACAAGAATCCTCAAAAGGACACAGCTAGATATTAGGGGGAGAGGGGCATGAAAACATCTGTCCGGGAGGATGAAGGAGGCCCCTAGGAAGAAGGGAGTGTTTGATATGACCTTGAAGGAGGGACAGAAAGAAAGCAGCCAAAATGGGGACAGTAAGTGAGAGTGGCAAAAGCAGAGAACCAGGAAAAGCGCAGGAGCATGACAAAAGAAACAAAGCACAGCTGGGCTGTGGAAGATGAGGAAACTGGTGGCGGCAGAGGGTAAGGGGTAAGAGGGTGCTTGCTGGACTCGCAGGCCAGGAAGGAGCATGTCTTCTTAATCCCTTGGTTTGCACTGGATTCTGGGATGCTTCTTTCGTGGTTCTGCAGATAGGACACCCTGTGTTGCAGGCTACATTTCATGCATGTGGCTGTCTCCTCTCCAGCTAGATTCCTGCAGAGCGGTGACCTCTGCCCCACCCCTAGGTTTCTTTTTATGCCCCCACTTATGTAGCATACTGCTTTGAATATTTCAGTTATTTAACGTAAACTTGTGCATTAGACAAAGTGTCCATTCATACAATTTGAGCCTCTTCTCCATAGCTAGTTGCCACCTTGTCATGTGGGCACAGCAGGGTGTTGGAGCAGGCAGAGTAATAGATGCCTTTAGACTACAAGCATTAATTCAGACCTGTCTGTGTCTGGCACTATGGAAGGCACCCTGGGGAGACAAGAAAGTATGAGAAATGTGCTTTGCCTCCAGCTTTCCAGCTTTCTGAAAAAGACAGGATTTTCCACCAAAAACAGCCAAAGAACCTTGTGACTTGGTGTCATTCAAGACCATACTGAGTGGCATCAAAGGCTTTGTGGGGGAGAGGGGATTGTGCTGAGCATTGAAGGGCTGGTGTGGTTTTGCAGGCGGGAGCAAGGAGGGCTTTCCAGGTGAGGACAACAGTGTCAGCAAAACTGCCGAGATGAGAAAGGACAGGCGTGAGGGGGTAATCCAACAGTGCCTCCTTCTAAGGGAAGCTGAGTTTGAGCAGAAGAGGGTCCAAGGTTGGATAAGTAGGGTGAAGCCAGGCTGTGGGGGGCTGAGCTCCTGAGCAGGAGGGGATATAGTAAACCAATCCTCTGTACAGGTCCAGTAGGGAATGACATCATATTCATACGTTTTGAGATTAATCTGCATTCCAAGATGCAACAGTGCATCTCAGACCATAGTGTGCATGAGAATCACCTGGGCATCTTGTTAAAATGCGGGGCCTGGCTTAGTTGGTCTGGGGAGGGCCTGAGATTCTGCATTTCTCACAGGCTCCCAGGTGATGGGGATGACGTCAGTGCAGACTTCACTGAGTAGCACCACTTCACATCATGCTTTAGAGAGGGGAGGGTGTCGGGACAGCCTCATGTCCTTGCCATGAAAAATGGCAGTGCTGGTGGGAGGAGGAAAACGAGAGGGAAATGAGAGATCATTGGCAGTAAGCAGAGCCGGCAAGCTGAAGCTCCCTGAAACACTCACTCTGCCTCGGACCACCATCTTGTCCACCCTGGTTTTCTTGGTCAGTGGGCAGGGCTCCCTGTCACTGCCCTGGAGAACAGTTCACCTCGGCTTCACTAAGGACCGACTGTGAAGCTGCCCATTTCTGTCTTGGTTCCTCAGCCAACTTCTCCCAGTTTGCCTTTGAGTCTGTGGTGGCCATTGCCAACAGTCTGCACAACAGCAAGGACCTGAGCAAAGACCAGCACGGGAGGGACTGCCTGCTGGCCTCCTACGTGCACTACGTCTTCCGCCTGCCGGAGCTGCAGAGGGACCCGCCCAAGTCAGGTAGCATTGCCTCGAGGGCGGGGGTCTGGGGGCAGGGCACCCTCACCCCACCCCACCCCGCTGCCACACCATGCAAAATAAAATAAAATAAAAAGCACGAAAGTTAAATTATATTTTTCAGGGAGTGGTGGTGGGAGAAATGCAGAAAACTATAAATGAACAATAAAGTAATAAAATCTTTTAAAAATTATTTTTTTTAGAATGACAAAAAATGGCATGAATATTAAAATGAAAAGCTTATTTCTAGATTTTTCTCTTGTTTTCTTCCTGCCTTCATCCCTCTTTATCTATTCGAAGCACTTTTTTTTTCTGCCTTTTTGATCATCCATCACTGGTCTTTCCCCAGTTGGTAACTTCTGATTCAGTCAGGATCTCTTTTTTAAAATATAGAGAAATGACAACAGATGCCTAGGATTCTAGGATAATAATGACAAAGAAAAGAATATATATTTGGTAGTAGTGATAAGCAGTGGTTCCTAAATTTTTCATGATGAAAAATTGAATCCCTTTTCTCATTTCTCCCAAACTAAACTTTTAAAATTAAAAAAAAAAATCACATTTTTTTACTCTTAATTATTTTATAGGCAATAATCAAACAGACTTTCTGGTCAGCATGATATAAAAGGTTACATCAATGAGTTTCCAAAGTCCCAGGCCCTAACGAAGAGACACAGCACTTTTATTAGTCCATGCAGCCTCATTTCAAGTAAACCTACAATTTCAATTGAGTTTTTTAAAATACCAGTAATATATCATAGACTAACAGAATCACGTTTGGAGACAAGTCAATACGTCAAGGTGAAAAACATTGATATATATAATATACGCTTATTCTCATAAGGTTCAGATGATTCCTTGGATTCTGAAACCTCAGAGGACCTTACTGTGTCACTTGCAAAGCTGTCATCATTTAAATATTAATTAGAAATACCCACATTTCTAGCTTGTCTTGAGAAATCAGAAGCTCTGTTGACCTCGAGGCCTAGCTCCCCGTGGCAGTAACAGGCTGGAGCTGAGCAGCAGTCCACCACAGTGCTCTCCACTCCCTCTGCCTCATATCCTATCCACCGACCCCCAGATCTTGCCTCCCCGGCCTCCCCTAGGTATCTGATCATAAGACTCTAATTCCAGGCCCTAATCTAGTTGGTTTTCATCCCACTGTGTATCCCATCCTTCTCCAGCCCAGTAAGTGATTCTGATCCCCTTTCTGTTGACATGTCTGTGCCTGATGGGGTGCAGGAGGCACCACTGCCCTCCCTGACCCTCGCTATCACACATATGGACGCATGTCTGCCGCTGCTGTGAGTTCGAAGCTGATGCAGGCCCGGGTGATGAGCAGCAGCAACCCAGACCTGGCGGGGGCACACTCTCCAGCAGACGAGGAAGTTAAGAACATCATGTCCTCAAAGGTAGGGAAGATGTGAAACCCTTGAAAGTGATGCAGGCTTTTTTTTGTTTTTAGCTAAAACTTGGAGAAATAATACAAAATCAACCATTACTGCTGACTGTGGTGTTGGTCAAACGCTTTCATGCTCAGCTTTAGAGTTATTAATATTCTTTTCTTTGAAGTGATTGAGGTAATCCTGAAAGATGCAGAAGCAAGCCTGGCGTTGAGGACCTGCTCAGTTAGTTCGCTCCGGTAGGAGGAGGCTTTTAGGGTGTCTCTGGTTTAACCACAGGACTCAGTGAATATCGTGAATTTTATTTTCAAGGAAAAATGTTTAGCTTTAACTTTTTTGATGCCTAGAAAGGTTGTCTTTATTTTGTTTTTTCATAGCTGCCTTTTGCATTCATTAGCATCTATTGATTGACTATCTCATACAATAATCCCAAAGAGCACAGCCACATTTTATAAACAAATAAAACCTGAGATCCTGAGCGGTTTGGTGAATTGCCCTATATTGTGTTTCCTGCCATGAATTTGTTGCTTTTTCTTGATAAACGTTTTATTATTTTATAACAGTTTTATATTTATAGAATTATTGTGAGTGTAGTATAGAATGTTTTTATATGCTGCATACCCAGTTTCCCTGTACATTATAATAGTACATTTGTCACAATTAAGGGACCAATATTGACATGTTGTTATTAGTAACTAAAGGTCATATTTTCTCAGGTTTTCCCTAACGCCCTTTTTCTGTTCCAGGACCCCATCCAGAACACCACATTACATTTAGTGGTCGTGTGTCTTTAGGCTCCTCCTGGCTGTGACAGCCTCTCAGACTTTCCTTGTCTTTGATGATCTTGCTGTTTTGAAGGGCACTGGTCAGATATTTTGTAGAGTATCTCTCATTTGAAATTTTTAAAATCTGTGATATAATTCACAAACTGTACAATACACCCTTTCGAAGTATATAATTCAGTGGATTTTTTCCCACATGAATTCTTAGTCTGAGTTACTAAAAATTGAATTATGTAAAGTGACAATTAAAGAAGTAATATTAAAAACAAAGGCAATCTAAATGCCGTGTGGCATCCTGGACTGCACCTTGGAACAGAAACAGGACATCGGCGGAAAAGCTGGTGAGACACAGAGAGAGGCTGTGGCTCAGTCAGTGGTGAAGTGCCCGTGTTAGTTTCTCAGCTTGGCCACATGTGCCATAGCCGTGTAAGGCGTGGACGTCGATGGGGTCTGGGAGAAGGGCGCAGTAGAACTCCCGCACCACCTTCGCAACTTGTCCAGAAATCTAAACCATTCCACTTTCCAGAGCCCGTCCCCTCCAACCGAATCCCTTCCTAATTATTCTACCACATTTTACCATTACCTGTGTTCTAGAAGTTATTTATGTCGACTGTAGCTGTTTTTGGAAACACTATACAATGGTTTGCTACCGCACATCCCTTCCCAATGTTCTGCTTGGTGACACCTTGTTAGGTTGAAATAAGCTAGGGTGGGAGAAGTTACGGCACAGAAACTGGCAAGTGCTACAGTTCAGTCCCCTCCTCATTTCACCGCTGAGAGCTGGTGTTAAATATTTGCCAGCACTCCTTGGTTCGAGCTCATATAGAAGGTCCCTTTAAACAATATCATTTTCTGATTGCCCAGGGGAGAAGTGATCCACAGTTATCATTGACGGCCTTTATCACAACAGTTTAACAAAAATGAAAATATTGAATTTCTATGTAGACTGGGTTAAGAATTTTCTAACTGTTTTGTAGCAAAGGAATAAAAGTTTGTCCTCGTGGTTTTGGACTATTTCTTCACTGTAGTGTTCAGGAGGCTAGGTACAGTACCACACTAGCCCACAGGGAGGCACTGTTCCCACACATTTTTTCCGCTCTCCCAATAAAGTCAGAAACTGTTGAAGGAACTGTTAAGCACACCCCGGGTACCTAACTAGGTTTCACTATAGGTGAAGTAGGATCAGGCGTAACTTTACCGTCTTTGCTTTGTGTTATATTTATGTATGACAATTGTTTTACCTTTGTAACCAGGGTAAAAGTAGGAAATACATTAAAAAATGAATTTTGAGGTTGTCATTTCCAGGCCACTGGCTCATCTTCCCAGTGAAGCACTGTCAGTTGTCTGCTGAGTCATGGTTTGTGTCTTTCAGATCGCCGATCGCAACTGCAACCGGATGTCTTACTACGTCTCTGGCAATAATGATGTTCCAGGTGCGACCGGAGCCCCAAGGGCAGCCAGCAAAAAGGTATGGGGCAGGGCAGTGTGAGGATAATATTTGCTGGTGCCTTATTCCCAACCTTCACACACACTAGACATTTGGGGCCCTGTCCCTATCCCCCATTTTTTGTAATTACCTATTAACTCAGTGGTTCTGCAACTTTCTAAGTATCAGACACACCTGGGTGGTTTGTCTGGACCCTACCCCCAGAGTTTCTGATTTAATAGGTCTAAAGTGGGTACAAGAATTCGCATTTCTACCATGTCCCTAGCTGATGCTGGTCCAGGGACCGCACTTGGAGAACCACTGCACTAGCTTTTTTTTTAGTTGAAGGTGAACTGGGGACAGTTCATCCTCAACAAACGTGAATGGAAATAATTAGGTATCATTTATTTTAATATTAAATATATCAAAGAAACATGGAATGCTTCCTCGTAATTCTTTCTGAGCAACCTGTTCTATAAGCTCGGAGACTTCACAAGCAGTAAAACTGCTCACCAGACCTCCTTATACTAACAAGATTCTCCAATCGGAGTCGCCGCCCCTGTGGTCTAAGAGGTGGCAGGGAAGAGCCATCTCTCCCAGGTCTTCTTCCCCGCCATGCGCCCGAGTTTCACCATTGTAGCAGCTACTTAACTTAAGGTATTGGGTGTATTTCAAGACCTCTATTAAGATGGAAGCCATTTGCAAGAGCTGACACCTCAGGAAAATGTGTATGAAGCAGGGAGGGAAGAAGCGAACCTCAGCACAGCTCACTGGAGACTAGGTGAGGGGGAAGCAGCCGTCCAAAGGCCGTGCGGGCTGCACACTGCAGTGACCCGGGCACTGTCAACCTGGGGACAGGTACCAGGAGGCAATTGCACAAGAAGTGGAAGAAGACACAGGTAGGTGGGCGCTGAAAATGAATTGTTCACTCACTCTCCACTCAGCTTTGCATTTTGTGGTGATCGCCTGCCGCTATGTGTTCCTCGTGACTGCCACAGTTTTCCTGCGGCCTGGCCACCTCAAGGCAGCGCCTGGGTTCTTCCAGGGACAGTCATCATTTGGTTTTGCAGTTTAACTTGGTTTCTGGTCACCTCAATGACCAGAAGAAAATCATTTTACTTCCGAGGGAAGTTTAGCCAGTGTGTTTCCTTCCTAGCTGAGCAGACAGGGTTTAGCTGCCTGGCTATTTTCTAGAACCTCCGGAGCAAGGCGTTCGTGTAATAAGCATAAATGACCTTAAGAAGCAGTTTATCCTTCTCTAATCTCTTCTCGTCATAAGACTCTGGCAGTCAAACTGACCTACTTTCCAGAGGTTACGTTCGAAGCTGGTGGAGCGTGGTCTGCCCTGCAGTGGGGAGGCCCGTGCGTAGCCAGGTTACCTCACGTGCACGCTTAGACCACCTGGTAGGCTAGCGCTCAGTTTCATTCCCTCCCGGAGGGGGAAGCTTCACTTAAGATCCCAACAGCAAACAAATGCATTAACATGTGATAAGATTATAAAGACTTGACTCACATGGGAGAATGAAGTGGAACCCACTGAGGAGCCTCAGCATTCTCCGTGCATTACCAGAACCGGTTGGGGATGTAAAAGGAATTCCCACACATCTGCGTATATAGAGATTTTCCACTTTTCTCCTTGTAGCTTAACTAAGTAACTCTAAAATTTTAATGTGCAGAGGAACTAGTAAATTGGGTTGCATGCGTACTATACATGGTGGGTAATTTAAAGGTTGGTTAAGGGCAGTCTTTGCTACAATCAGTTTTGGCTTTAGGCGAAACTCACCTGCCACATAAGCCAGCACTGCAGGGTCAGATGTTAGGGTGTTCAGTTAGTTCTGGCTTTCTTACCCACAGAACAATTAAAACCTTAGTTCATCTGCCTCATTCTATTTTTTGTGGTCATTTGATAAATGAAATCCATAGAAAATATCCATTTTTGTCATTAGTTAGGATGACCACCTTTCCCAGTTTTCCCAGGACTGAAGAGGGTTCTTGGATGCAGGACTTTCATTTTAAGACCAAGACAGTCTCAGGCAAACTGAGATGACTTGGCGCCCTGTCTTTAGTCTCGAACTTTTCCCCATCGACACTGGCATCAAGGACGTTAACAAATAGCCAGGTGCAGTAGAGAATGGGAAAGGTAGAAAAGGTGGAAAAATTACCATCTGCTACATTTGCTGTCAAGCAGTCAGACGACTTGAAGCGAAGTGTGGACATAAAGTGGAGCTGAGAGACTTTCAAGCATCTGACTCAGGGATATGGGAATTTAGAGGCTGAGTTCAGGCTGCCTCCTCTGTACCTTTTAATGCAGAGGGTCTGCTCACAAACTTAACCCATTACATCTCCCACCAAGCCACAGCGGGATGTGGAAACAAGAACTGTCCAGTCTGCAAGGGAGTTTAGATACCATGTAGTCATTGGTTCTCAAATAGAGGTCCCCAACAGGAACGAGTTAGAAATGCAAATTCTCAGGTCCTGCCCCAGAGTTACTGAGTCTGCATCCAAAACTCTGGGTGTGGGCCCAGCAGTCTGGGTCCTCCTGATGCACATTCAAGTTTGAGAACCTTTGCTACCAACCAGCAACAGATTTAATGGGTGAGAGCACTGAGGGTAAAGAGAGGGCTGGCTTGCACAGGGGGTCTGCTGCAGGGTCTGTAAGGAGGAACACGGGCAGCCCCACTTCCTCTGTGCCAGAATGCAGGTTCACTCCCATGCCGAGGCCCGTCCTTGAAACCTAGGTCTCTTGTGTGATACTACCACCAGCCTTCTACTTGCCCCAAATGTTCTCCCAGCTTGGGTTATTTCAGCATTAACCCTGCCATCCATTTGTGGTCGAGGACATCAAGGACACACGGGACAGTAACTAACAAGCTATTAACCATTGTTACAAAAGGAAAAGAGGTGTTGGAATGTAAAGCGCTTGTCCTCACAGCCTGTCCATATGTGAATGTGGTTTCTCGTGTGTGTGTGTCGTCCAGCACTTCCACGAGGAGCTTGCCCTGCAGATGGTGGTCAGCACTGGAATGGTGAGAGAAACAGTCTTCAAGTACGCCTGGTTCTTCTTTGAGCTTCTGGTGAGATTCTTGTATGTTTACATCTGTGCTCAGTAGGGCATGAAAAGCACATTGCGGACAGGCAGTGAAGTGTCCTGTATTAGGAACTGACATTTTATCCACTGAGTTGCTCCTGCTGGAAACCAGGGATCATGACTTAAAATCTTACTCTCCTTCACCTCTCCACCTACCTTCCACCAAATCTTGTTGATTCTGTTTTGAAACTCTGCCTCTGATGCCTTGGTTCTCACCATCTTCACCACCCGCCAGCTGGCCAAGCCGCTCTCTTCTCTCAGGTGCCTCTTGCCGTAACTTCCTCTTTGACCTGGCTGCATGTAATTTTGCCCTAACCATCCCTTCTCCACGGAGCTCCCCAATTAGACACATAATGTCACTCTCCTCTTTGGAACTCTTCAGTGATTTTGAGTATGGGAAATAAAGCACACCTTTTGGCCATGGCCCACACAGCCCTCACGTGCTTCTGTTTATCTCTGTCTCTAACCGACTCATCTCATGCCTCCCCCACCTCACCCAACCACATTGTTCCCCTTTTGGTTCTCTGAAGATGCCAAGGCCTTTTGTGCCTCAAAGGCTTTTTCAAATTCTCTCTCCCCTCCCCACCTTTCCTCCGTCCAATGCACATACTTTTCTGGTTCTTCTCTTTGGGTTTCAGCTTAAATGTTACCACCTCCAAGAGGCCCTGTCTGACCACCTGATACTGTAATACGTCTTCCACTCTGTTATTCTCCTGCTAAGCACGTTATTTCCCTTCTAGCACTTATCACAATCTATAATTGCTTTCCTGACTTTGGGGTGAGGTTTCTAGGATGCGCGTCTATCTTCCCAATTCCTACCTCGAGACCCAGCACATGGCTTGGTATCATACAAGCACCAACTAATATTTGTTGGGGAAAAAATAAAACTTGTAAATCTGTTTACCCTACAACTTCTATCTGTTCTCTAGCAGAAAAGTGAAAGTACAACGTAGTCCTTAAATTGAAAATTAAGAGAATAATAGTAAACCTGTATTTTGTTTAAGTGTTACTAGAAATGAAAAGGTTTTTACCATAAAGCCAATAAGAATAACTTTTGTTGATAAAGGGAAATGCATTGTGAAGTGATGTTAAATGAAAAAGGTATAGAAGGGCAGGCACCCACCACATAAAAGTATACAATCAGCAGAATAAGAATAGGAGTGGGTTGATAGTTAGTGATAGAGTTAGCTTTATATTTATCAGGTTCTTTCTCCTGTGGCAATAAGTGGATAATTTTCTGTTTAGGGAGAGAGAGATGGACAGGTTTTCACCTGAGCTCTAGTTTATCTATGTATGTTCACGCCTAAGGAAATGGGGCGACTCTGAGCGACAGCGCACAGAGAACAGGAGGGTCAAAGGAAACAACAAGAAACACACACTGGGGTGGAAATGGGAAGTGGTGTGCAGTAGGGCTTGGAAAAACCTCCGGCCCATGCCACAGAAACACACCTAGGATTCAAATTCCTGAGAGTTTCACCAAGTTCCAACTCCTGGCTGAAGCCTGCTTTTGCTAGAGAAGTGTCTTTTCAAAATTCAGTCTCAAATCCCTGCGTCAGGGTCACCTGCGGGTGCTTAGCAGAAATAGAGCAGATTCCCAAGACTCTCCCTAGAGCTTTTGAATGCAATGAGGAGGGGTGGAAGTCAGCACTGAACATTAACTTGTCTTCCTGGGTGGCTTCTGAGCACACTGAAGATCCCTAATCCCTGCCACCTCTGCTCTGTGGCCTAAACAAACCTAAGGGTCTTTATACCAAGCCAAGGCCAGCATTTTGCATTCTAAAAGCCATGCTGATGAAGGGGACGTCACAGGTCTCAGCAACAACTTTGGCAGTGACACATGAGCTCCGTGTTCTGGTAGCCATGTGGACTGGCCATTAAACTCTTTCTTGTGACCTGAGAAGTATCAAAACCAACATTTCATGCCCTATACATCCGGTTTCTACTTACCCATCCCCCTCACCCTCACGTTTCTCCATAAAGAAGATTCACTTGGGTCATAATCCTTCCAAAGATAGTATGTACAAATGATTTCAAACTAAATTCACCTGTCATACTGCAAGGTTTTTAAAAAGCAAGAAACAAAAACTAGATTCGATATCATAGACTCTCATAGAGAAAAAGGCCCTTCAAAGGGAAAGTAGTATCTCAATAGAAAGATGTATTATCATTTCCTCACACACATGCATACATACATGCACACACACTTCACCTAATCATTCTTAGGTATTATTTAATAATTATGTATTATAAGTGCTACAGTTGTTACACTGGAGAACCAAACTCTTAGGATATTGGTCCTCAAACTGTGCTATGTGAGGGTTCCAGTAGCAGCTCTAGGGGCTTCTTAATGTGTCCTTGAAACCTCAGTGGAGCCCTGTGGGAGAGCAGCTCTGAGGATCATCCCCACTGCACTCACAGGACACAAAGGCTAAGCGGGGGTCTTCCCAGGCCCCCGGGCCTCTCAGCCAGTGAGGGCAGAGCCTCGGTCCTGCAACATTCTATTCCAGGTCTATGTCTCTGCCATTTGCCTCCCCTTGGGAGGTCAGAATTACAACACATATTGACCATACGCAGAAGTCAGCTTTAATGCACTGCTGCGATTATTATTCCATTCCCAATTGGAATGAACTCAGCAGTGCTGGCCACTCTACCTGGCAGCCTGGAGCTCTCTTGAGAAGGTACATTGGCATTCTGTGTGTGTAGAACAATGGCTCTGTCCTTTGTATAATTCTCCTAGTAGTTGGCATCCCTGAAAAAGAAAAATAACAACATCAAAAATGTGTTGTACATTTTATTGTGTGTGCCAGGCGCCATTTTAAGTGTTACTTCATTTAATCCTCAAGCAACCTTGAAGCAGGAGTTTTCTGTCATCCCCAATTTACAGACAGGGTCTGAGGGAGGATGGTGGCCATAGGAGGAGTCTCCAGGTCCACCTGGGGCTTCATCGGTACCGCTTTACTGCCCCTCACTGCAGGGAGCTAAGAACCATGGAAAAGGTGAAAATTGCTTTTGACCTTGCACATTTATTTACTGGAACTTGGTGGGCCCAGGAGAGAAAGCGAAAGCTAAAGCTGATAGTGCTTCTTCTCTCTAAGAATGCTTTATGCTAAACAGCTGCAGTAATTGGGAGAAAGCTCTTGGCAATCTGAGCACATGGAGGGGTTGGTCATTCTGCAGATCACCCAAGACACCATTACCCAGGGCTCTGCATGTTATCACCTAAGTCTGCCAGGGTCCTCATAGGAAAGTGTTGGCATTACTCCAAAGGGCTAACTGGAAAGCATTTATTGGATGGATTTTCCACAGGCTGAACGTTAAGTTTACAGAAGCAGATAAGGGTTGGTGAGGCACCCACAGAGCAGCAAGTGCTGGGAGCTGTTATTCTAGCTCTAAGGGAGCCAGGACAGGGAGCACTGTAACTGGGGCCTAGAGAAAGCTAAGGCGGAGGAGAGGGGCCCCATGACGGAAGCTGGAGTCTTAGACCAATGTTGCCGCTGCCAGGAACCGTGCTGTGCATGGCAGGCATGAGGGCAGTGGAGTGGACAAAGACCAGCACCTGTCTGTCCTCCCACCCACGGATCCCTTGCTGGGGGCTCCTTTGGCCAACCTCAGCCAGAAGCCCAAGGAGGTCTGAGAACTGTAATCCATGGGGATCAGCTTCTCACGGTTCAGAGACAAGCAGAAAAGGGCAAGAAATGGATCTGTGGGATAGGGTGGAGGCAAATGGAAAACGTCGGCCCCAGCCAGAACTTTGTCGGGAAACTGACCTCAGACTCAGACAGGGCACCCAGTCCTCCATGCATTGTTCGTGCATTTGCTTTATGGACGCCCAGGGACTTACTTAAAAACCAAGACTGGCCCTGGCTGGATGACTCAGTTGGTTGGAGTGTCCTTCCCTACAGCAAGTGATGCAGTTTAATTCCCAGTCAGGACACACACCAAGGTTGTGGGTTGGCTCTCTGGTCAGGGTGCGTATGGGAGGCAAGTGATCAATGTTTTTCTCTCACATCGATCTCTCTCTCTCTCCCCTTCCCCTCCCCGCTTCTGCTGTCTCTAAAACAAATAAACATATCTTCAGGTAAGGGTTAAAGATGATGATGATAACCATGACAGCTTTATTTTGCCCAAGAATCTTGACAAGAAAGAAAGGACAGCCTCCTTGAACTTGGCCAACAACCTGGGAGGCTTAACACCTTTCAGTTGTGTTAATGCCCAAGCAGTAACAAACAACCACGTTGGCATTAGAGCTGTTGAACACTCCTTTTGTGAGTTTCAAACTTGCTAATGAATAAATCTCTGTGCTTCTGTAAACCTCTGAGCCAGACTTTGGGAACCCAGTGGTAAATGGGTGACCTAGTTCACTCAGGACATGAACTTCTGCACCAAGGTGTTCTTTGGAGGTACACTGCTTTGAATAGGTCACAAAGGCCAATATGAGGGAAAATATTTTCCTGCCTCACCCCACCCTACAAATAATGGTCCAGGCATCCACTAATATTTCTACTGGGTGCTCCTCTCTAGAGATACAAAGGACACAGTAGCTGGCCAGTCGCCGACAGTCTGGAAAGAGGCCATTAGTTGGAAGTGCGGTATTGTAAGAATTATTTATTTGGTTGTGGAATGGCCAGACTCAGCAGGCAGGAGCCGAATACCACAGTGAGCTCTAAAAGCCTGGTGCTGGGTAGCATAGCCGGCAGAGGATCAGGAATAGGGTAGCACCAAACAAAGAGGCCTTGTCCTCCTAGGTCCTTTGTTAGCATAATGAGAGACACTGCTGTCAGACAAAAATGGGGTCCAGTTCCCACCCCTCATTAGATCCTCTCACCCAGCGTGTGAGACTCTGGGGTGCAGGCTTCTCCATGTCCCAAGTCTTGGGCTGGCCCAAGAAGAACCTCACAGTGAAGAGAAGCCACGGCTCTGACACTGGGGGTCAGGACTGCGTGTTCTCAGGTCTCCCCAAGCGGGCCATGGCACTATCTAACGTGAAGCACATAAAGCCTATCGGCCTGTTTTTCTCTTCTCAGTCTACCTTTTCCTTGTTTTGTTTCATGTCTGTTTGTCTCAGTGCTGATGAAACTTGTCATTCCTGTACTCTTAGAAAGGAATCTGCTGTTAGTGCAAAGAAGTTCCCTCATATAGCTCTTAGGAGCAGGAGTCCTCTTGCCTCTACCCCTGTCTTTCCCCCCTCTTCTTCCAGCCTTGACCTGGGGGGTCACCTTCAGGCAAATGTGGGTGATGTAGCTTCCAGGGCCCTTTCTTTTTGTGGCAATTCTCTGGCTAACCTGGACACATTCATGAAAATGACCTCAGAGGGCAGGTACCCAACGCCAGAAGAACTCAGTCTTTCCCAACAGGCTGTTCCTAGTAGCTCCCAGCAGATGCCAACAAGGCCAAGATGCATCCACAGACTGTATCCAAGGGAGTGGTATGGACCCACAAATCTCCTGGTCCCAGGGAACAGTTCAAAAAATAAGCATGATCTTGATTTAAAATTGTGGTAGGCATTGAACTGATGGTGTGCTGGTCATAATACAGTTATCAATTGACACACGGGTTTTTATGTTAATATATATATATTTCAAATATATAAATATAAAATATAAATGAATATATAAGTATATCTGAAATACATAAATACATGTTTTATGCATTTACAAATATACATGTTTAAAATATATATAAACACGTTAGTCTTGTAGAACTCAAAATATAATCTCTCTTAGAGGTAATGTTCCAAAGAGTGGTCAAGTTTCTAGCCAGCACACTGCGGAATTATTCCTGGGGAAAGCGGTGCTGTCCATGTCAACTTGAAATCAAGAGAGGAGGAACATCTCTCCCCATTTGTCCTCGCTGTGGTTTCCGGGACAGCAATGATGTCAGTTGACAGCAAAAACAGTTCTGTCACCTGGCCCCTGTCAGTAGTGTGCTGTGTTATGACAGACTGAGAGCTACGTGGCCCAGGCAGCCCCACCTAGGTCGCCCTCCTGACGCTGGCATTTGCGAGAAGGGGAGTCTTATGACATGGTAGCTAAAGAATTAAGCTCCCTGGCTTTGTCAGCAGCAAGGAGGAAGCCCCTGACTCGGGGTCACAAAGAGGACACCCTTCCCACCTCCTGCCACCATGGTAACCATTTGTGTGTCAGGAGCATTTTTAGTCCAGAGCCTCCTGCTTGGGCAAGGACCAGCACCAGTGAAGTGTTAGAAAGTCTATTGTTAGTGAGCTTTTCCTGCAGCGTTGTCTCCCTTTCCACAGTGTGCAGGCAGGTCACCAGTTTCCACGCTGACCTTTTCCCCGCCCCCACGACAGGTGAAAAGCATGGCCCAGTACGTGCACAACACGGACAGACAGGACCATTTTCGGAGGACTCGCTTTTCCGACCGTTTCAAAGATGACATAACCACCATTGTTAATGTGGTCACCTCGGAGATTGCAGCCCTTGTCGTGAAGCCTCAGAAGGTAGTTGTGCCATTTTACTCTTTACTTTCTAAGTGTTTCGCCTGGAACATATGCTGTATTCATAATCAGAGAAAAATAGGCATCCTCTTAAAACAGTGATTTAGATGTAGCTGACTACACTTGACAACTAAATGCTGTGGTTTATACTGGATGGGACCCTGCAGTGGGGCAGGGGGGTTGCTATAAAGAAATTGCAACATAGAATTGCAGTGGTTTGAATTATTGCATCAATTAGAGATGAGAGAAAATATTCTTATTCTTAGGAAACACACCCTGAAGCATTACAGGGTAAATGGCCATGATATTTGCAAGCTGCTCTTTAATGGTTCAGAGAAAAATTGTATAGATAGAATGATCAGGCTAATGTAGCAACATGTCAAATATCGATGCACCTGGTTAAAGGGTATACAGGAGTTCTTTGTGCTGTTCTTGTACCTTTTCTTGTAAGTTGAAAATTATTTTAAAATAGAAAGTTAAATATATAAAATGAAATAAAATTTTAAAGGCAGCTATAAAATTTGAGGCAGCAATGATTATTAATACCTTTCTCATTATAAAGAACTTATATAGTACCATGTGCTCAGGAGAAATGACCACTTGGTTTTTCTCATGGCAAACTTTGTGAGAGCAGCAATGGTATCTCCATTTTGGTGGGCATGAAAAATGAGGCATAATGAGGTTGGTAAATTTTTCAAAAGTCACACAGCTGGCAGCAAAACCAAGACTGACAATTCCATGCCAGAATATTCAGACAGTTGTGTCTGCTACCCAGGAGTGGTCCCTGTAGAGGATGCTGAGAGCGTGCGGACGTGCAGCTCAGTGACACTGGGGAGACTTCTTTAGCAGGTCTTCACCCATGCTGGTGGCTGGTCAGCTTGGCCTGACTTGGCAAACTGAACAACATAACTTGAGGAAAATAGCTTTAATAGCATCAGAGAAAACTGATTTATCATCCTGAGAATAGGAGACGCAACCATGAACGAGTAAGTTCCCAGTTACTCTGGAGTATAGAGACTTGAGCACTGTGAAGTAATCGAAACAAAACCCTGGCCCCAGTCTGTGCATGAGTTCACTCTACCCTGTGTGACCATGACCTCCTTTAGACCGGGGACCCTGCCTAATCGGAGGAGAAAAAGCCCTTAGGTAAAAGTGGATTATTTTATCCAGATTTGACTTTCTGTAGCAGTCCTTACAAGAACCTGTCTCACTGAAGATGGTCAGTACATTTCAAGTTCGTTTTGCCAAAACAGTACTTACCAGAATCAAATAAATTGCGGTAGGAGCCATATGAAGAAAAATGAGAAACTAGAATATAGGAAAATGTTTATTATGTAACGTTGAATGAAAAAATTCAGGACTGACATTGTATATAATGATCTCAATTATATACATATAAATATGCATGTAGGAAAAAAGACTAGAAGGAAATGACCTTAATATTAACAATAGACAAAGAATTACTGGATTCAACCTAACACTCCTGGCTTCAATTAACTTCTAAATGATATTTGCTCCAATTTCGCAGGGTTACCTGCTTTGCCCAGTGTCTCCCAAAAGGAACACTGACTATAAAAATAGGACCTGTCTCTCCCAACTTTTCCACCAGGCACCTGGGAGTTTATGACCAGGATTTATCACAGAATGATTTGGGTGTTTGTTGTTTGTTTTCAAGGAAAATGATCAGGCGGAAAAGATGAACATCAGCCTGGCTTTCTTCTTGTATGACCTTCTCTCACTCATGGATCGTGGCTTTGTGTTTAACCTCATCAAACATTACTGCAACCAGGTGAGTGTCCTCTCAGACACAGCCACGTCGTTCCTGGTTCCTTCTTGTCCCATGTGATGCTCCTGGCCGTGGTGTGCTCTCTTAGTCATTGCCAAGCCAGACAGCTTGGCTCTTGAACGTTCCGAGTTTGGTGCCATGGACGTCCCCAGACACAGTGGTTGGCATTCACTCCTAGAGCATTCACCAAGCTGGTGCTGAAGGGTCAACAAGTTAATCTACGGAAACTGAAATGTGTTAGTGATAAGATCTGCTTTCTTCAATTTAACATTTAACAGAAATGACATGGCTATAGTGTTCACTCTTTGACCAGGTATAGAATTCAAAGTATGATGCCTCTTTTCACATACTAGGTAATTAATTAAATTGTGGTTGTGAAATTCTGACTTTAAAGGACCCTGATAAAATAAGAGGGAGACTGAATTTCACGGAGCACAAAGCAATTCTATGTTCACTGTCCCCTCCAGACTGTCCCAACAATAGTAATATAAATAGCAGTTGTTTCTGTCACTACTCCTTCCTTCCCACGATCCTGTTTTAGCATTGCTACCACTGTCATCTGTGCTATCACCACCACCTGCCACCCCCACCATCACTGCCACCCGCTGCGTCTACCGTCATCACCTCCACCTCCACCGCCATGGCCACCACCACTGGTTTCTTCCTCTGCACCAGGCACTCTGTTAGGCACTTTATAAAGTTGTTTCTTTTACTCTTTGCAAGGTGTTATTATCGACATTTTGTAGATGATAAGGCTGAGGTTTAGAGGAGTAATGTAACTAGTCTGGGGAAAAAGAGCCATGTCTGCATAATTCCCAGGTACACTGGGTCCATCGCCCTGTTCCACCAGGCCCGGCTCCCTGTGGTTAATCCCTTAGTGAGCTTAAATAAGTCACTCAACTTCTATGGGTCTCATTTTCTCATTTGTAAAATAAAAGATCTGCCCTTCCCCCCAAAAAAGACCATGACTTCTCTGAAGGAACTCCCAGTAAGGACACTGACTTATAAAAAGAGAATCCTAAGGAAACATCGGAAGTCCCAGAGCACCAACACCTGCTGCACTCTGACCTCCTGACCTTGTGTGGGCCTTCTGTTCCACATTCTACCAGACTGCAGTGGTGGGGAATGCGCCATCCCTCTTAGGTGTTTAGGATTACAGGTCACTGGATGAATTACAAGTAGAAGTCAATCTGTTTCCCAAGATACTATGTATAGCAAGTTGATACTAGAACATCACTGTAAGTCCAGCTCTAGCAGCTGTTAAAGAAAAAATTATTTATGACACCTGTAAACAGTGAGGCACACTTTATTCAGCACTGTCGTGGTAGGTATAGGGACCACTGTGACGGGGTTTTGCGGTAAAGGAGAGAGACTGGGCTCCTCACTGAGCACAACAAGGAAGAGTGGCGTTTACAGCCAAGGAGCAGAGTGGGGGCGGTCAGTGGATGAGCAATTACTGAGAGGAAGGAAACGTCAGAGGAAAGGAAAGATTCTGGCCAAACAGACCGAACAGGTTGTTGCTGAAGGCAGGCCGGGGCGATCACCTCCATCTGGAGGGTGGTAAGGAGTGAGGATTGATTTGGTCAGATGTTAGGGGTGCTCTGATATCAAGGTGGTGGTGGGGGGGGGACTTTGACTAAACTGTCTTAGCAGGATTTTTGCTAAAATTGGGCTCTGGAGGGTATACCCAAAGACTGACCTATTTGAAAAAGAGCTCAGAGGAGCCTGACTAGACTTTGGTCATGGAGAGAATCTTTGTCACTGCTCGTTGTGGGCAGTTTTTATTAACAAAAGGCAAATGAAACAATCGAATGTAGGTATGTACCAGCTCTGCAAATGCCCATTCTTATGTTCTCTTTCTTCTCTTTCTCTCTAACCCTTCCCCTTCCTGTGAGTTAGAGTGTACTCCTAATTCTCCTTTCTCCCTCTTTCCAGTCTCCACTGCCAGAGAGCCTTACACTAGGAATCTGGACACCTAGGAATTCTAAGGCCAGTGATGCCATTAAGCACATCTGTCATTTGGGGGTTTCAACATTTGGGACAGTAGCTTCCTGGTCTGAGAAAAGATAAGAATGCATTAGACTTGTTGAGGTTTCAACGTTCTGAATCTACGCTCTGTGTTTGCCAGTGACATCCATGGGTATTGCTTAGCACAATGAGTAGCACACAGGCCTGAAAAGATCACTGACTCCGGTCAATGGTGATATAACTCATCCGTTGATCCCAGCCATCTAGATACAGTGTGAACGTCTTACTGAGGCAAGTTCTATTCTTCCAAAGTCCTCTGATTTTGTCATTTTGCATGACCTGATTCAAACATTCCGTCATTTATGGACTTTGGGACCATGCGTATAAACTTAGTCTTTTATTAATAGTCATGAATAATAGGAAAACCTCGTTTTTCAGTTGTTCTACGTTACTTTTAACGCACCACTCAGTGAGCACCCACCCTTTGGGCGCCGTTTCAGGAACTGCACCTTACTCTCTTCTAAACATCACTAAGATTGTTTTTGAAATTTCTATCTTTAACGAAATCCCAGGGAACTATGAAGGATACCTACAGTGTGGCCTTCTCAAGTACAAGTATTTTATGCATTCATGTCCTTGATCCAACAACTCTCTGTGAATGAGTGATGAGCATAAAACCAAGTTCCGTCCAATTCGGTTTGCTGGTGGCCCTTTTGGTCCAAAATTAGCCAGCAATGTACATTAATAAGCATGTGCGTTCTGGTCACTGTTCTTACACAGAAGTCATATGTTTTACTTATTTTTTACATAATACATAATGGCATTCATTTGTTTCAAATAAATGTCTAACTACAAATTTATTCTACAGGCAAAAATGCCACAACACAATGGCTTCTCCTAAAATGGCTGAAAATATGTGCTCATGTAAATTATGTGTGTGCTCATTTATAGTTGATAAAACTGCTCTTAAAGTGCATGAAGAGGCGGCATGCCCGTCCGTAAGGATGGGAGGTTGGTTTCCTGTGCCGAGGCGGGAGGGTGTTTGTAATGACATATTGAGAAGGCACTGTCCATCAAAACCCTTCTTTCCGTACTGGCCTCAAGAGGACCTGCATCTGAGTCACAGCCCACTGAGCCAGGGTCCTTTAGTTGTCAACTTTCCCAGGAGGGAAGCAAGAGACCTCTTCCAGGCTGCCACCCTCGTCAGCTTTTCATTGCTAATTTCATGGTTTTTTTGTTTAAGAAAAATTTTTCCTGAAAAGTCTTTCAGCTTTCTGTTTCTTCCTCCTCTCCCCCTTTGAAGCAAGCGCCTCGGCTTTTTTGCAGGGACTACATACTCTTCTAAGTGCTTTGATACTCTCATCCGGGGAACTGGTTTGCGAACTTCCCATTGGGGTCTTTAATTAGAAACTACAAAAAAACACTTGTGGCATTAAGGTCATCCAGTCACAGCCCCTTAGTTTTGTGTAGCACCATGTGGGGCCCATTCCTTTCATTTAGTTTCTTAGACACAGTAGGGCTTTTTGTAAGATTAATTACACTGTGTTACACTGTCATACCTCCAGATTATTTCCAGCAGAAGCTTGCCGTGGTATTAGGATTTGACAAGGCTGGGATTCGGGACAGGAGCCCTCATTCTGGACAGGGGTTGGGCTAGAGGCACCAAGGGAAACAGTGCAGTGAGGTCAACTGAACTGGGCCTCCCTGGAATGCAGGTTGCCGTCTGTGGCGCTGCCCGTTCATTTTTGTTAGACTGCCTGCCTTAATCCGGGGTGAAAGGGTATTTTTGTGTCCGTCAAACTCAACTCCATTGACCTTATAATAAATGCTTCTTTCCTTTTCTCATTTGTCTTTCCAGCTGTCAGCCAAGCTGAACAGCCTCCCAATACTCATCTCCATGAGGCTGGAGTTCCTGAGAATCCTCTGCAGCCACGAGCACTACCTCAATCTGAACCTCTTCTTCATGAACGCTGATGCTGCCCCAGTCTCTCCCTGCCCCTCCATATCCTCCCAGGTGATGGGCTAGCTGAAGGAATCATCCTAGCTATTTCTCTTCATTAGCTTAGTTTACTCACTTATTCTGTAAAGGTTGGTGTTTTTAATTAAAAGAAAAATCAAGCTATTGAACAGATCAGTTGATCCAGATAAGTACAAATATGCTACCCAAAGTTGTACCACCTAACTGGGCATTTATTTACATGCTAAGTCATTGGTTTCCTTCTAGGCTCCAGGGGCCCTTCTGAGGCCAAGTAGAGGAAGGACTCCATGTACGCTATGAAAATTTAGAAATTTGTAGAAAAGTCACATGTCTTTTTCTGTCTCACGTTAATTATCTTTCTACTTTGGCTTGATAGTCTCCTTCACTCACGTCACTTTTCCTAAAGCCCTGCACCAGAAAATTTATGAAATTGCAGGCTCCTTTATATTGATTCCAAAATGATCTAATAGTGGTTTTTAACTTGGATATTATACCTTTGAACTTTCTTAGAACTTTTTGCTGATACTGTCACTGAATGGAATTCAGCACAAGATGGGCCCATCTTGAATCGCAGTCCCGATAATCTAGCTCTTGAAGCACCGAGAAGAGCTCATTATAAACCAAGCAAATGGCCTGTTTTTTAGAGAGTATATTTCTAACAAGCCTTGAACGTGATCAGCCAAAAAGAGTAACACTTGTATTAGTACTTAGAGACAGGACTTCGGCCAAGAACAGTGTTTCTCAAGTCAGGTTCAGTGGGCCCCAGATTCTGGACGACTTTGAGAGGTATTAGGCAAAGACAGGATTCCAAAGTCATATCAGTTTTGGAAACCCTGTGTTGACAGATTTCTTTGCAGAAGGCCATCCAAGAGTCTCCAACTTGTTCATGTAAGTTGTGAATACACCGGGGAGCGTGCAGGAGGAAATGGGAGGGGTGCACGACCGGCATGATTCCCAACATGATTCGACTCCAGAAACTTTTTGTTTTTCTTCCATAGATTTCTCAAGGGATTAGTGTCTGCTAGAAAAACTTTAAGGAAATGCTATTTTATAGTCACATTCCACTTATATGGAACAAATCAGTAGTTCAGAGAAGCAAGTGGGATTTCTCAATATTAGGTTCTATTTCTGTTGCATATTCCTTGATACTAGCACAAAGGTGAAGGCTTGTCTTGTTAATTAAAAAAATAATAATCTTGCCAAAAGGCATGAGCCAGATATTAGCTACGTGACTGTGAGTGTGGACTGAGAAAGCTCTGTCTTGCAAGCAGCACTTCCAAATGTGCTAACTTTGCCCTAGGTCCTTACCCACATTTCCCTCGTAACTACCCCAAGGAGTTAGGAAAATGTCACGGGACATTTCAGAGACATTTTAGATTCTCCTAGTGAAATATAACATGTGCCCCGGAGGCACAGGGATTGCCTAAGACTGGTCAATCTGACGCTTCCCTGACTTGACACCACTTCTAGTTTCCAGAGCAGCAAAATTCAAACGCTGTGTGGAAACCACATTTAGTGCAGCTCAGTACACAGAGGCCTTTTGTAACAGAGGGGGCAGTTTGTCAGAGAGGAATTGCCTGCTCAGAGGTGCAGCATTGGATCCATTCCCCTATGCAATTGTTATCCTAGGATTTTCATCGTCAACTTTTGGTTGTGGGTAGGAAGGAAGTGTTACTCATTGTGACACTTCCTGGATGCTTTTGTTACATCTTTCCCAGTGGGCAGTCCTCTATCTGTGGAATGGGGAAGCTAAGTGAGCACTCTATGTCTTGGTTTCCTCATCTGTCCCATGGAGATAATAATGGTACCTCTGCCTCACTGGGTAGTGCTTACAAAGCCTGGCCATAGCACGTGCTCAGTAAGTACCTGCTCTCATGATCTTAATTCCAGTTCCTGTTACTCATAAAACTGCCCCTTGCATTTCTGCAGAACTCGAGCTCCTGCTCCAGTTTCCAGGACCAGAAGATCGCCAGCATGTTTGATCTGACGCCGGAGTACCGCCAGCAACACTTCCTCACTGGGCTTCTCTTCACTGAACTGGCTGCTTCCCTGGATGCTGAAGGGGAAGGGTATGTTTCTGACATTGCAAAAGGAATACGAAGCAAAAACAAAAAAAGATGCTACCTACTAAAGTTTGCAGTTCCACCCCTTGTGCTTGGTGAACAACTTTGCTATTCACCAGTTCCGAAGAGTAGGAGCATCAGTGCTTTCAGAAAACTGTGCCTGCAGGTTGTGAAAGGCCTGGGGGAGGGAGAGAAACCACAGAATGGCATTTTCCAGCCACTTCTCATTGAGAAGAACTTACCAGTTCTACCATGCAGCAGGCTTCCCAGAGCTGCTTGATTAGTGAACTCCTCAGGAACGAAGCCATTGTCAACACATGCCCCTGGGGGGTCTGTGTGCACACAGAGGTGGCAGCAAGATGCCACCAGGCTCAATGCTGACAAAGAAAGTGGCTGCTAATGAGAAAGCAGTTGCCCTTTGTCCAAATTTGCAAGGTTTCTTGCAAAGAGACCCTACCAAGCTAAGAGATGGCACAGGTCTATGAATCCTTTAAGTTTTTGTAACCCTGATCACCAAGGGGCCTGTGGCAGTATCCAGCCTTGAAGTCAACAGACAGGGAGGATGGTCGACCACCCTCTTCCTTCCTTCTCTCCCTGTGCTCCATGAGCCCTTGTGATCAGAAAAACGCTGTCTACCTGATTTGACGGAAGGAGGCAATGCTTTTAAAAATATTATACATTCAATGCATCAACTGCTGAATGCCTTACACGGGGCAGACACAGTTGAGCGTTGGAGCATATCAGAATCAGCGCACAGACAAAATTCCCGGCCCCCACAGAGCTCACCATTTAGGGACTCAGATCCCAAGATCATTAGGATTGGAATGTAATTGGAATGTAATCTGGTGTCTAGATTAGACTCACAGGAGTGAAGGAACTTGCCCAAAGTTGCAGAGCAGAACCAAAGCCAGAGGTGCGGTCTTCCAAGTCCCTCCCCAGCACTCACTCTCCCTACCACACCATCTCCCGGCCTGGGAAACCCATTACTATGACTTGGCCCTGTCTTCCTCTGCTGAAGAAGTTTCTGGGGGAAAGTATGCTGATTACTGGCAGTGTGGCTGTATGTTACGGATTTGTATTTAGCTGGAAGTTCTCAAGTTCTCTCAAAGGGCTTATAATTTAGTGAAGGAAGCAGGACATTTCTGCATGAAACTATTACAGGAGCACATCCAAGTTAGTGTAACCACACTAAAAAAATAGGTTTTACATGCTTCGCTCATACTGATATTGCCTAAGCAAATGTATGTCTCTGTCTCCTAGTAAGTGTGGGATACCTCATGTTCTTAGCTCTGAGTTCTGCCTCCTTCTGAGTGTATCCTTAGTGAGCTTCATTTTCCAAGGCTTCGATTTCATCTTCTCTCAACTCTAACTAAACTCCCCTTAATTTTCTCAGCAGCATTTCTAGCCTATGATTAACCTGAATTTCCACAGCAATGCAAAGTGCCCTGACACATTCTGATAAGGTGCTAACATGGAGGGCTGAGCCCTGAGAAAACTGCCTTCACACACACACACACACACACACACACACACACACACACTTTCTTAACTGTCCTTTAATACGGCTGATTTACATGATTTCTGAAAGTGCTCTTATTAATCACATTAGCATTAGTTCTGTTTTCCATTTCCCTTCTAGTCAGATGGCTGGAGAAACAGCCCTGACATCTGTTTTGATTCCTTATAAATTTGTTGCTGTTATTATACTAGCAAAACACACCCTACCTTTTCTAGCCCCTCTCCCCAGTGGGTAACTAATTAAGAGTATCATTCCTTCAGCATCACAATAATCCCTGATTCCTGGGTTGTCAATTACTCTCCTGGTAAATCATTAGAAATACTCCCACAAACTTTACCATGTGGACTGAACTGTCAGGAAGATCTCTTCCTTTAATAATACTTCCTCTTGATCAGGACCTCGTTTTGCGGCCAAGACAATCAGTAGACCCACCAATACCTGCCCATCTGTGGTACAAGGGTCAGGGGGTCATATCTTAGTACCTGGACCCCTGAAAGGAACCACAGCTTCAGTTTCTAATGGATCTTCCTGCAGCTTCCTTTACCTGGGGGTGTCCACACATCATTAAATCCATAGTGTTTTCATCCTGGTTAGTGTAGCTCAGGTAGGCCTGCAAACCAAAGGGTCGCTGGTTCAATTCCCAGTCAGGGCACATTCCCGGGTTGTGGGCTGGGTCCCCAGTGGGGGATGCATGAGAGGCAACCACACATTGATGTTTCTCTCCTTCTCTCCTTTCCCTCTCTCTAAAAATAAATAAATAAAAATCTTTTAAAAAATTAAATAAATCCATAGTGTTTTCAAGCATGTGGAAATTACCTGGCACCAAGGTGCCAGCAGATTCAGTGTCTGGTAAGGACCCACTTCCTAGTTCAGACATGGCCATCTTCTCCGTGTCCTTCATGGCAGAATTGGGCAAGGGAGATCTCTGGGGTCTAAGGGCTCTGCCCTCATGACCTAATCCCCTCCCACAGCCCCACACAGTCACTTTGGGGATTACGTTTTGGCCTGTGAATTTTGGGGGGACACAAACATGCAGTCCGTAGCCCCTTCATACCCATTAGGATGGCTAATAAAAAAAGACCAACAGTAACAAGTGTTGGCAAATGGACTGTGGAAACTTCATGCACTTCTGCTAGGGATGTAAAATGGTGTAGCCACTGCTGAAAACACTTTGAAGTCCCTCTAAAGGTTAGTCATAGACTTACTGTATGATCCAGTAATTCTATTCTGAGGTATATATCCAAGAGAAATAAAATTTATATCTACACAAAAACTTATACAAAAATATTCATAGCAGCATTCATAATTCATAATAGTCAAAAAGTGGAGCCCTGGCAGGTGTGGCTTAGTGGATTGAGTGCTGGCCTGTGAACTAGAAGGTTGTAGGTTTGATTTCCCAGGCAGGGCACATGCCTGGGTTTCGGGCCAGGTCCCCAGTTTGGGACATGTGAGAGGCAACCAGTTGATGTGTCTCTCATGTATGTAACTCTCATGTTTCTCTCCTCTCTCTCCCTTCTTTCCCCTCTCTCTAAAAATAAATAAATAAAATCTTAAAAAAGTAGAAATGGTCCAAATATCCATCAGTGGACGAATGGGTAAATAAAAGGTCATATACTCATGCAGTATTGTTTAACAATAAAATGTAATGAAGTACTTGGTGCTACAGCATGGTGAACTGGGAGACTTCATGCTAACAGCAGACCCAGGACTAGAACACAGGCAGTCTGTCTCTGAGCCGTGCACAGTGCCACCCAGTTTTGCTAGATTTTCACATTGTCACCCATTGTTTAGCCGCATTCTGGTCACACCTCGCTGTTGAAAACCGTTTTGGTCTCTCTCCCTCATAACCACCATAACCTCTAGCGTTCTGTGTTGTGCCCACAGGATCAGCAAGGTGCAAAGGAAAGCTGTCAGTGCCATTCACAGCCTGCTTAGTTCTCATGACCTGGACCCGCGCTGTGCCAAACCAGAGGTGAAGGTCAAAATTGCTGCCCTTTACCTGCCTTTGGTTGGCATCATTTTGGATGCTTTGCCGCAGCTCTATGACTTTACAGGTAACTGTACTTTCTGTTTCCTTCTCTGGATTGAAGGGGGCCCTGCCACATGTTCCGCTAGAATGGGGTTTCTGTCATTAGCTCCAGTGCTGATGTGGTTATGGAGACAGTTCTGCTCACCAGTGCTCCCCAAACCTTTTTACGGCCCCAGTACGTTTCTTTGTTTAAGGTACATAGCCCTATGTATGTTTTTTATTTAGAAAGTATTTGTTTGTTCATTCATTCATTCATTCATTGGTCTGCTGGTATATAATGAACTTTATAAACTATACACCACAAAGGATGAGATAATAACAGAATCACAATCCCTTTGGAGCTTACTACTCCAATGCCTTAAAGTAAAGGTACTCCTTATCTTTTCTTTCATGAACGCTTAAGTAAAGAAGCAGCCTCAGATGAACCTGAACAATTAATTGTTCCATGTAAAAAAAAACCATGGTGTCTTTCAGTACTAGGAAATTCTGCCATAGCAGAGGAATTTTGCCTTCGGCACTAAGAAGCTGATGCTAAGGTTTGGAAGTAGGTGTCTCACAAAGAAAGAGAGGAAAGGATGAATTGTCTCAAAGGGTGTATATTACAGTGTGGATTAGGGAATGTAAATGAACAAAACTACCCTATACCTGAGAAAAACAATCCCATTGCCTATACACATATACACACACACGCAAACACACACACAGAGGATTCTGACCATTTCAGAATGGTTCTTGCTTTTCCCCTAACTCAAGAAAGGTTCTTAGAAATTACCATGCTGCTCCCTGGCTGATGAAGATCCTGGGGTCTGCGGAATGCTTACGTGAGCCCAGCATCCTTGCAGGCAATAATCCTTGGAGTCTTGGAACCATCCACATTTTCCTGCTTCCTCTAATGCAAAGTATCATGTATGATTATTTCTAAAGTCATTGTTGGTGAGAATTATTTAGTGCATAAAATGAGCAAAAAAACGGCCAAGGAAATTACAGAAGCAAGCTTGGTACACAGGGTGAACGGACTGTGGGGTGAGATGCCTATAGCTTCCTCTCGTAGTGCCCGACTGGGGGGCAAATGGGGAGCAGAGTCATCTTCAGATTTTTCAGATGTAGTTCAGAGCAGGGTATCTTGTGGACCATTGCCAGAGTTTTGCATGAAAGTTTCTAAAAAGTTTCATTTAAAGACCCATCACTGGTTTGTTCCCAAAGCACACATTGTCCAGAGATTCCTTGCTGATTAGAATTTTCCAAATCAGTTACTTGGGATCAAAACTTCTTAGCACTTTGTCTTTGAACCGTTTAAATCTCAGTAATTTCTTTACATATGCATTGACCTTATGCTTGTGATGTAGTGACAAGGAAGCAAACAGTAAAAAGTATCCCGTTACTAATGTGACGTAATACATCTATTGTATATGTAATCTTTAGTTTGATAAACTAATAAGAATGCAGTCGTTAAAAGAAGATATAGCCCTGGCCGGGTGGCTTAGTTGATTGGAGCATTGTCTCACACACCAAAAGGTTGCAGGTTCGATTCCTGGTCAGAGCACATACCTAGGTTGTGGGTTCAATCCCTGGTCAGGGCATGTACGGGAAGCAGCTCATCAATATTTCTCTCCCCCTTGCTCTCTCTCTAAAATCAATAAACATATTCTCAGGTGAGGATTTAAAAAAATAAGAAAAATAAAACTAGTTAAAAGGATACAATTTAATTCAAACTCCAGCCCATTTATTACTGTATGAGACTTTTGAGGAGATCCTGAGCCTTTCAATGACTTGCCTTTCCTCGGGAGGAAAAATGTGATAATGGTGCCGTCTCAGATGAAGCAAGAGAGTTTCTATAAGGGCATTGCGTGCAGCACACGTTCAGGTACTCCTTCCTTTTCTTGTCACCATGACCTTCTGCACATTTAAAGGAAGTGAGACTGTATCCTCAAATATCCCTGTAAATATCCCTGTAAGACCCTGTCAGGTCTTGTGTAATTTCTATGTGCCATTCATTTTACCATTTGTTTCAAACTCCAGTTGCCTTGAAGCATAATACTGAATTATTATTTTTAAAAATTGAGTTCTTAAAAAAACTGAGTTCTGTTTGCAGAATTTTAGCAGATGAAAATACTGTTCACACTCTACTCTTTCTGAAAAATTGCAGGTCCAAATGCTGACAATGTTGACAGGTCTAATAAAATATGAGTTGTTAACAGATGAATTGTTGCAAGTGTTCTAACACACTTTTCTAGAACTTTCTAAATACTTGGTGTGTGTGTGACTGGTAGAGTTCTCAAAAACCAACCGTCTGAACCTTTTTGTCTGCGTACGTCTATACCTATGCATAGAATAAGTTATGTCTATGTGACAGACACGATAAATTCACATGCATTTCGGACACTTAAAGTTTAATAAAGTATGGCTTAATTTATGATAATAGCTTGTTATTCTATATAGTACTTGTTTAATGTTATAATTATAGGTTCCTTTATATTGTTGCTATTTAAAATATGTGAATAAATTTTTTAAATATTATAGGAAAGTGTTATGAAAGCTTTGAGATTTTCATCTTCACAATTTGAAAAATTAATTTCTAGCAGAGTCTTGTCCTGGATGTTTTATCTTTTTTATTAGCCTGCTGTTCCCTGTATATAGTAACAGATAAATAATGCTAAACATTAGGTTTAGATTTAAAATGCTGGCTTTGGGGCTGTTAGGATCAGTCACATATTGGGTATTGGGTAGAGGACATAGGAAAGCACCATCTTTGGCTTGATATTACCAAAGATTTTTTTTTTTAAGACTTAAATTCTGCAGTTGGTTTTGAGAATCACTGTTTTTATTTTTTATTGTATTTTTTTCCATCAACTATTTAAAGCAGTTTTCGGCTTACAGCAAAATTGAGGGGAAGGTGTAGAGATTCCCCGTACACGTACCTCCTGCCACCATACATGCGTCGCCTCCCCACTAGCAGCATCCCCCACCAGAATGGTGGGTTTCTTACAACTGATAAACTGCACTGGCACACCATTATCACCTAAAGTGCATAGTTCACATTAGGGTTCACTCTTGGTGTTGTACACTCTGAGGGTGTGGATAGATGTATAATACATACCCATCTCTGTAGCATCATCAGGCGCTTCTCTGCCCAAATACTCCTCTGTGCTCTGCATATTCATCCCTCCCTTTCCCCTAACCCTTGGCAGCCATTGAACTCTTACTGTCTCCATAGCTTTGCCTTTTCCAGAAGGCACATAAGTAGAACATATCGTATGTGGCCTTTCAGGTCGGCTTCATTCACTTAGCAGTATGCATGTAAGGTTCTTCCATATCTTTTCATGACTTGCTAGCTCATTTCTTTTTAGTATTGAATAATATTTCATTGTCTGGATGTAGCAGAATTTTTTCATCCATTCACCTGCTACAGGACATCTTGGTTGATTTAAAGTTTTGGCAATTATTAATGAAGCTGCTATACACACTTGAATGCAGGTGTTCGTGTGGACATAAGTTTTTCAGCTCCTTTGGGTAAATACCAGGAGCATGACTGCATTGATGAGGCCAATGATGTTTGATTGCAGCTGCAGATACCCGTGGTGGAAAAAACCGCACCAATGGTTCGGATGAAGAACAAGAAGGGATCAGTGCAATTAACCAGAATGTGGCACTGGCCATCGCTGGGAATCATTTTAATTTGAAGACAAATGGAACAATGCTGTCTTCCTTGGTATGTTGCCCATTTCTCTAGTTTATTTTTTGTTTTATGTCTTTTCCCATCTTCTGATGAGACTGTTCTTATATTCACCTACTAGAACCTACCATAGAGTAGGCAGTGAGATTTCTGCTGTATTGCTCAATGCTGGAAGGAGCCACCATGAGGCTGGCAGGTGTGCAGGGAAACGGTGCAGATGAGGCTACGCATGGTCAGGCAGGGTGCTGGCCCCAGCAGGAGAGTCAGATCGAATTCAGACAGTCTCAGTGGTGCCAAGTCCAAGGCTCAGAAAACCAGGAAAGAGGTGAACCTGGGAAATCAGATTACTGCAGAGGATCAGACCAAGGCTCCCCCAGGTGGGAGGTTTGAGCTCTGTTTATTCTGTGTATTTATTATTCACAGTGTGTCTGCCTCCAAAAAAAGATTGAAGGTTACTTGACAGAGCACTTAAGCAAAGGTCTTCAGCTTCTCTAGGTTCCCAGAGACTCCGAGCAGAGGCATTTGGCTCTGTCCTCACACACAGACTGGGGGTTTAAAGAGGGGCTCTTCCTGGAACAAACTTTCTGACTCACTTGAGATGCAGTCTCTCTCTGTTCCTGGATGGTCTCTGACCATCCCTTTGTCAAGTCAGCTCTGCATTCTCCAGCTAATTTAACTGAGCATGTCTGTAGAGACTATCTGCAGAGGATTCAACTCGGTCCTCTCCTGGGAAGGCAGCATCTAGACCTAACTTGTCTTTGCTGGGTGACTTTCTTCTCTTTCCCCCAGCATCTAGTCGCCCTGCCACCCACATCCCCAGGAAACAAATCCCCATGAGGGTCGGAGGGCCAGGGGGAAGAAAACGACATTCGACAGTTGATAGCACTCATCCTATAGTTTGGAAAATACTGTGTTTTATGACTTCCTCCACCTTTCTAATATCCATCACAGGAAAGTTAGCTGTTTGAGATGCTGGATGCCTTTTACACTGTCATTTGATCTAAGGGCAAAGGCCAAATGCCCAAAGCTCATCTATTAGGAGATATTCCCTGTGAAATTACATCTAAAGATTTCATATCTTCTTACCACCATAATCAGAAAAACTAAAGTAACGTCATAAGCCCTGTCGTTCCCATCAACACCCTCACTTGCCTCATGCACTCACAAGTCCCTCACTGCAAATTCACCACTGTATCCCACTGGGTGTCAGCTATGTCACGTCTACCAGGGTGCGGCCACATACTGTTCTGTGTGCCTATTTGATGAGTGGCAGAAAGTACGCCCAGCACTCTAACGTGAACTCTTATGACCAATATATTAAAGGAGATAGCCTGAAGCCCCACCCACACCCCCAGGAAGACATAAATTGTGATTAAAGCCACATTGCAGAGGACTCCACTCAGTTATGGATTTGGTTAATTTGTCGAGCGTATTATACTCTAGACTCCGTGACAAAGAAGTTGAATTTTGAACAGTTAGGGTATTTCTGGAACCCAGCAAGACTGGTTCTCTGCTCTAAGACTCCACTTTAAGTTGTCCAGTGTCCAGATTGAAGGAAAAATACTTGGAGATTTTAGCAGCACAGGAGCTCCTTTTTATCATTGAGATTGCAGGCGGGGTGAGGGGGGTCAAGGTCCAGGACAGACCACCAGACCACAGAGCTCCCGAGACAGAGGGTGCCCAAAGATATGTGGCTAAAAGCCTGGCTCAAATACTGCCCCAGGTATGCCCTTTGGCCCCGCAGCCCGGCTCAGAGAACACAGCTTCCCCTGCAGGGTAAGGCCAAGTTCCTAGAGACAGACCCCAGCCAAGTCAGAAGTACATTTAGAGTGTTCTAAGAGATTAACGCCCCTTAAAACTTGCAGTGTTTCTGATGCTCAACTTCTTCCCCTGCATTTTTCTCCCCATCTGCCTGCTTCCAGCCCTACAAGCATTACAACATGCTAAATGCCGACACAACCCGAAACCTCATGATTTGCTTCCTCTGGATCATGAAAAACGCGGACCAGAGCCTCATTAGGAAGTGGATTGCTGACCTGCCGTCGATGCAGCTGAACAGGATTTTAGATCTCCTTTTCATCTGTGTCTCGTGTTTTGAGTACAAGGTAGGTGTGCAAAGGCTCAGTTTTAGACTCGTGCTTTTCTCCCAAGTCCCATCCTGTCTTGTCCTTGTCCCCCTCTTTTTGGACACTGGAGGCCTCAGTAACTTTTCTTATTTCTACATTAAAATCCATAACCTGTTTGCATATCCATACTCTCTGTAGATTCCACAGGGAGAGGATCCCTGCCTTCTGCAGAGAGAACTCCACTCCTGTGAACAGGATCTTAGCCATGGGATCCCCCGGAACAGCGTCTCTGTGTAGCACATGTCCAGAGTGGCCGGAGCCACCTTGGAGTACATAGATCTCCCCATGGACATAGGTCTCCCCAAACTCAATGTCCTTCTCCCTCTGTCCTATCCAGGGAAAGCCAAGTTCTGACAAAGTCAGCACCCAAGTCCTGCAGAAGTCGAGGGATGTCAAGGCCAGACTGGAAGAGGCTTTGCTCCGTGGTGAAGGGGCCAGAGGAGAGATGATGCGGCGCCGGGGTCCAGGTGCATTGGATCCGCCCTTCTCTGCTTTCTGTCAGAGGGTTCTGCTTTTCCGTGGGAAGGGGTATATTCCCAACATGAGGAGACACCATCATTGACTTAAGGCATTATGAGAATAGAGACCAGCAGGTTCTGGGATTCTGTGCATGGCATGTGTGATGTTAGCCCTGCATCTATAAAACAAAGCTACTTTCCTGAGGTCACAGGAACCCCAGAAGTGTCCCCAGTGGTGGTGGTTAAAGATCACATCCAAGAAGGGGAGTCACAGTCTGAGAAAAATGGTGTCTCTCTCAAGGCTAAAGCTTCTCCACAGGATATTTGACTTGTCTCCGTGGAGTATGGTCAATACACTGGATAGTTCTAGTTCCAAGATCATCTCCCCAAATCATTCCGTGCACTATCAGAATAGAACAAGTCTCCCCAATGCTCTCAGAGTGTTCCGGTCCTCCAGAGACCCCCACTGTGCCCGGACTGGTCCCAAAGCTGTAGAATAGAAGGAAGTGCTCAGGTACCCGCAGTCCTATTGACAGCTCACGCGATGCAATGGCACACGAAGATCGGGGACTTGAAGGGAGTTCAGCTTTTCCAGGGGTGGTTGGGCACCTTCATTTGACAGCCACCCTGTCCTTTTCAGTAACTCAGTAAGAACCTCCAGAGCTTCACTGGAACCCTGTGTTCATGAGAAACATGCTCACCACTGGCCCAGAAAGGCAGGGTCTCTTCCAGAGCCCTAGCTCACAAATCAAAGAGCAAGCCAGCGTGGACATGGGCAGGGGCTTGTCTCCCACCAGCATCTCGCATGGATTCTCATTAGCCAGAGAAGCAATGCTGAGTCCTCTTAGTTGACAATATTGCAGCACTTCTGGTTATTTTGGAGGGTTTTGTGCTAATCAAATTCTTATCATGCATTTCTGAACTCCTAGGGAATGACCGATTTTCATGCCTAAATGAAAATTTGAGATGGAAGAAGGAGCAGACACATTGGCGGCAAGCTAATGAGAAGCTAGATAAGTGAGTCACTCAGCAACTTTGTGCTACTTTTACCTAAAGTTCCAAACTAGTTTTCCCAGACTACTTGTATTACTGCTCCCTTCCAAGGGTAAGAAAATAAATCATATTCTACGTAAATTCAGTTCATCCAGGGACTTGGTGTAATCAAAGATATGAGTGATGATTTCCAGCTCTTAAACATTTATCACATTGGTAAACATTGAAAGAACACAAATATTTAGCAATCTCAGATAGCCTCACAAAAGCTGCTGCTGGGGATAGCACAGGGTACCCAGGATCCCATAGTGTCGATTTGCATTTCCTCTCCAAAAATGTGCACAGACCTGTTTCTCCAGGGATGTTTATATCAGCACCACATAAAAGTATTTTTAAAAATTGGAGACAATCTAAATGCTCAAGAAAAGGGAAATATTATGTTGGCATTAAAATGTTTTGAAATCATTTTAATGACATGGGAAATGCTTATGAAATAGTTAAGTAAACAAAAGCAGGATAGACACTTGATTTTAGAGTAGAATCTTAAATCTCTAACTATATATAGTAAATATATTTTTAAAATACTAAAAGGAAATTTATCAAAATACTAGCAGTGGTTTTCTATTTGAAGTAATTATTTTTTCCTTTATGCTTTGCTGTATTTCCTACTATGGATATATTATTATGTATATTATCAGAAAGAAATTATAAAGAAATGAAAGAAGAAAAATCTTGCTTGGATTGAAATATATGAGGTGTGTGTGTGTGTGTGTGTGTGTGTGTGTGTATGCAGTAATCTGGATATATGAGGGCATAGAACTAAATATGTTGGGTATATAGCACATGTCTGCTATTCCCCTAAGCAGCAGGTAGCCTAATGGATCCCAGGGTTCACTGAGCAAAGCGTTGCACAGCTAAAGGCACCCCCACACACACCTGACACAGCGTAGGAAGGGTACCCCCATGGTGTGTAAGGCACCTATCACAAGGGACTGGAGGGTGGGGCAGACTTGAGTAACAGTGTTATTTTGTAATTAAATATAAGTTACTATCTCTGTTGTTGCCACAGAATGCATCACTTTGATCCACTTATAAGACTCTTGGGGACCTAATTCATTTTAAAACATTAAAGAGATAAACGCATTTTTATTATAGATGTTGCTTGGAAAGCCCAGTTATCAGCCTTATTAATGACATCCATTTGGTTTGGGTATTTTATTCTTGCTCTATGTCTCCTGAACTGATTTATAAGATATTGGTTCTCAGAGTCCATAAGTTCTAGGTCAGGCAATGAACAACAACAAAAAGTTTTTTAGCCCTGACCAGTGTAACTCACTTGGTTGGGCATTGACCCACAAACTGAAAAGTCACTGGTTAGACCCCTGGTCAGGGCACATGCCTGTCTGGGTTGTGGGCTCGATCCCCGGTCAGGTCGAGAGGCAACCGATTGTTATTTCTCACATCAGTGTTTCTCTCCCTCTCTTTCTCTCTCATTTCCCTGCTCTCAGAAAATAAATAAATAAATAAATCGTCTTTTACAAAGTTTTTTGAGCAAGCATGCAGTAGGCGATACAGAACTACATAGATGGTTAGGACATCTACTCTGTGAGATTGAAAGAAGAGCTTAACAAGGCATGTTTTGCTTGGACGGTGTAAGCTGGCATTTTGGGAAACCTTTCCCTTCTGCTTGCAGAAGCGACACCGTGTTGAGCCTTCCCACTCGGGGTCTTCCAGTTCTCTCTCCACTGGTTCTCAGCCCTGACCTACCTGGTGGGCTGCTCACGGTCAGAGCTAATGACCCACCTCTGCAGATCTCCAGGGGTGGTGCCTTTTTTCCCTTTCATCTCCTTTTTTTTAAAGAAACCATGGCAAAATTAAGCTGCTCGGTTTAGAAAACTGCTTTGGAAACCTTTCTGTAATTATGACAGTGGTATCTCGCACCACTGTCCTTCAGACCGCTTGTCAGTCATTCTGGCCCTGTTCCTTCTGAGCAGTAGCTTCCAACCTGGGCTGTCTGTTAGAACCACCCAGGAGCTCTGAACGCTTCCAGTACCCAGATGTACCCGTGGCCTTCTAATTTGGAATCTCCGCTGGTGGGACCCAGTGATCAGCATTTGGTAAAACTCCCCACTTGATTCTATTGTGCAGTCAAATTTGAGAATCGCTATTTTAAAGGAATAGTTAACGGGCTTTGTAAAAGCCAGGTTCGCAGAGGTGACGGCTGCATGACAATATGAGTGCACTAAATACCACTGCGCTGCACACTTACCAACAGTTAATGTGGTGAGTTGAATGTTACGTGTGCTCTAGTACAATAAAAAATTGGGGAAGAAAACAAATTAGGGCGCCCTAGACCTGCACCCCCCGATACAGTAGCCACTGCAGTAGTAGCAGTGGTATAAGGGAAAACACGCACCAGAGTTTGAAGACTGCGTACAGATAAAAGAATGTAAACTATCTCATCGGTAATTTTTGTAGTGATTACACGTGGACAATATTTTTAATATATTGAGGTAAATACGTTACAGTTCATTTCACCTATTTCTTTTAGGGTTTTTTTAGTGTGGCTCCTGCAAAATAGAAAATGACATATGAGGTCCCCATTATGTTCCTGTTGTGTAGTATTGCTCTAAATCTAAACCTATCAGTAAATTAATAAAAAGTATTTTAGCTTTTACATTTTACTTATTTTATACAAATATCATCAATTGGAGAGTGAGAAAAACATGTAAAGCAGCTGGGGACCAAAGAGCCTATACTAAGCATGGAAATATTCAAAGCTTAAGGGAAATATTTATTCGGAGGTATCGAAGGCATGAACATCGGCACTGTCCCCACTGTTAGGTTGAAGGGGTCTAAGAGCAGCTGGTGATCCGGGCCCAAGACCTCAGAGCTCACCTCATGACACCCCAAACCCTGCACTAACAATTTGGCTGCTAGGACATCCTGGGGAAGTCAATTCTTTCCACTCTCCTTTCCTGGCAACTAAATTTACATGATATCCCTTTCCAGCTTCACTGGATTTTGTGAGAATGGATGAAGTTGTGCATAGAACGCTCTGAGTCCTTAAAATGTAACCTAGTAGATAAGGAGCACCAGTCAATTTTCCACTCCCTAGTGGGTAATAACCAGTCATGAACGTCCAGTAGGATATTGGATGGCCCGTCCCACAGGAATGCAATCTCATTTCCCATTGTAAAAGGACAAAAGGCCCACACTTGACTGTGCAACCCCCAGGCAGCCTCTGGGAAGTCAAGAGACTGACTCTTCCCTGACGCAGTTCTCAAGCATCACCCTTTCCTAGTCCAGCAGCATTGTCATTTGCCAAATTCACATCACCCTCAGTCTCACTCCCTCCAGGTGGTTGCAGAGGCTCAGATGTGGAGATGGTTCTTAAACATGAAATGTAGGAATGGCCCTGAGGCTTTTTGCAGCAACCTGATTGGCTAGCATAATTGCTAGTAGCAACCAATAATTGCTTTTCTATCCATCTTGTTATTTCTGTAATTCTCATCATTATTTATAATAGTGAGAATGAGGATGGATTCAAGACTCACCTGGAAAATCTTTTTAACCAGACACTAATCCCAGAAAGCACCCTGCAGTCCTTAGTTACCATAGCTAGCTTGCTCTGTATTCACTTCAAGGCTGACTGTTTAGAAGATTTCTTTATGCCTTGTTGCATTGATTGCTGTCATTGGGACACGGCCAGGTTCGATATGTGCTTTAATTTGACCTCTTTTTTATTTCTTAGAACAAAGGCAGAGATAGATCAAGAAGCCTTGATCAGCGGCAATCTAGCTACAGAAGCAAATTTAATCATCCTGGACATGCAGGAAAACATTATCCAGGTGAGGACAACGAACACCCGATCTCTTCGGCATGAGTATGTTTACTGCAATTTCACAAAGAATTCTTAGAGAAACTTGTGAAAGAAATAAACATGATCTCTAAATGCCTTTTTAAAAAGAAATGAAGTTAGGCAGTTTACAAGTGTCCAAATCACAAATTCCAGAGATAATGAACATTCTTCAGGCTTTTTTGACTTGCTATTCACTTGGAATGAGTTAAATGCTTTATGAACTGGACCCTTGTAGTTAAATCTGCCTGAGTGTTTGAAGTTTGTAATGAGATGGTGAGCGTTTCGTTCAGTATCTAGAATAAGGATGGTAGGTAGGGTGGTTTATTGTTTGTTTGTCCGTTTGTTTTGGGTGAGTCAACTCCAGTTGAATTATGGTCGACGTCTGGTACAGGAGCTACAATTATGACTGGAGTAGGTGTAAAAAAGAGTGTGTCTGTTTTGGACACAAATTAGTGAAGGAAAGTCATCTGTGCCCTGGATGTGCCATCTCTGCTGTAGAAAAGTGCAGCATCACTGTGAACAGTAATCACTGTGAACAGTACAAGTCATCACATTAACTTCGTCTTCTAAGTGAATGTTTCCCAAAATACCGAGACGTCTAGGTTACATGCGGTTTTTAGTTAACCCTGAAAAATGAGTCCTTTCTGTGTGTCCAATGGGAAACCATTAGCGTACATCCAGTATTTGTTTTGGGGGTCTAGAAGGAAAAAACTTGTTGAAACACAGTGGCATTGTAGGTATCCAACTTTTAAGTTGTCTAAAATCAAGGTAATTCTGGTGCAAAAATAAAGATAAAAAGTATTTGGTGTCTTTGATAACTTAACCACTTGGCATCACATTGATTGTATCTTTATATAATAATACAACTTTGAGCACTTTGTACTTAACGCCAGTCCTCAACATGTATTTGCAATTTTCAAAGAAAGCTGAAACTTGTCATTATCTTTGGTGGCTTTAATCTTACTGTTGCTAATAAGCAAACTCGTATTTAGAAACATCAGTGCCACCACGCAGGCCCTACTGTACCGGGAAGCCCACAGTTGTGTTCTGAAGCTCAAAGGAAAGCTGTGGCTTGTATACAAAAGAACATTCCAAAAGCTTTTGCCCAGGGTGTGGGAGGTGTGCCTTATAACTTAGTTTGACAGCCCAGAATTAGGCATAAATCCCAAATCAGTTGGGAGTTTGGGAATAAGATCATTTGGAGGTAGGTCTTCAGCTCTCATGGTAATCGATATACGTGGTGCTTTACGAAACCTTATGAGCTCAGATCGAGAGAAATGGGGACTTCAACATCCCTGTGCTAATTGTCAAAAGCGTCTGCTTGTGTCTTCACCCCTCAGTCTGCTGGCACAGCACAGGGTTCAGTGATGCTCTTCTTCCATTTCCCCAGGCAACCTCAGCTTTGGACTGTAAAGACAGCCTGCTGGGAGGTGTTCTCAGGGTCCTGGTGAATTCTCTGAGCTGTGATCAGAGCACCACCTACCTGACTCATTGCTTTGCAACACTACGGGCTCTCATTGCCAAGGTAAACACGGATTGCTTGTTTTCTGACTCTTAATTAAGATTCTCGTCTAGCTTCATACACCTCCCTTCAGGTGTACCGAAACCCACAGAGTACTCTGTTGACGCCACAGTAAAGGTCTGAAGTCTCCCTAGAAAGAAAGCAAGTGCACCATGGAGAAGAAAAACAAGGGCCCTCACACTTGCAATGTGGGCCGAACTATAGAAGTTTGGAATGGCCACTCACCAGAGATGTAGGAGCAAAAGTCATTTGAGCAACTTTGCCTTACACTCTTGTCTCTAATACCCCATCTGGGTGAGATCAAAGTCCTATGCATGACACCCATTAGTAAGTCTTATAAAAATGTCATGTCAGAAAGTTTAGAAATAAACTTTTCTTTTTCATAGCCCGAATATAGATATTCCTCAAGTAAAATGGTTTAAGGCAGTTCACATTCTCCCCCTTTATTGCAAATCTCAGTTGATGACTTCTACGTGAGATCTTTCCATTTAGAAAGTGAAATTCTGCTTTCCCCCAAGCAGGATCATTTTCTCTTTCTTAGTCACCGATAATGTTTAGGGAATCCAGTAAGTCAGGATAATTCCTTCAGAGCTGTGACTTCGCCAGTGAAGGCAACCTGGCTAACAAAGCAATTAATTAATTACGCAGCCCTGTGCTTCATTGTGCAGTTCATAATTAAATCTTAAGTCAACTCCATCACTTCAATTCATCTTCTGACTCCAGGAGCTCATGATCTCTATGGAGCCACGCATGAACTCTTCCGGGCTTTTTGCTTGTTCAAGCAGACATTCACATCTTTCAACAAGCATCCAGAAAGCATGTGCATGTGCCAAGCGACACCTAATGGCCCCTTGTGTCTCTCCTAGTTCGGGGACTTGCTGTTTGAGGAGGAGGTGGAGCAGTGTGCCGACCTGTGTCAGCGTGTGCTGCACCACTGCAGCAGCAGCATGGACGTCACCCGGAGCCAGGCCTGCGCCACCCTCTACCTGCTCATGAGGTTCAGTTTTGGAGCCACCAGTGTAAGAGCTCAGACCAGCTGGGCAATCCAGATTCAACAGAGAAAGTCAATGCAAAGCCCTGGTTGAGGAAAAGTGGGCAGGGTTGCAATTTACGTCTTCCTGTGTGCAGAAACAGTGGAGGGTGCAGACGGATAGCAGCCTTTGTTTGAATTTGCATCCAAAAGTAAACATCGAAACTGATGATGAATGCAGTGGTTTCCACAGGCGGGTTTCAATAAAATAAATAAATGAATACATGTAGATTAAAAGTTGGCATCTGTGGGGAAAAATACAACAGGAAGGTTAAGAATTGCTAAGAGTTAGTCCTGTTCATAAATTTTGATTAACTGGTTCCATAATGACCTGTGGAAGACGATTATTATCATTACATCTGAGTTTTCATTGACGCTGAGGCGGCTTCGGAGTCGTTTTATTGCAACAGACTCCGCTTTTCCTTTAGCTTGTCTAGGGATTGGTGTGTTTATTTGGAATTTACATTTGTAGTCATGTTAATGAGCATGCTCAAGTGATGTTAAAAGGTGAACTGGCCCATGGGAGAAGGCAGCATTCTCAGGATGTCTTATGTATAACTATTTAAAAGAGGACTTTAGAATAGTCGTATTTCCACATGGCCTGGCAGGAAAGGAGAAACAGAAAGTCACTGCCTACCCAGAGTCCAGAATCTCAGAAATCCTGGCCATGGAGAGAGAGATCCTGTTCCTCTTTGCAGTTTAATTAAAATTCCAAGCAGAAAAATCTTGGCACAAAAGGAGACATCCTGTGACCCAACTTTGTAAGAAACTTCCAGCCTGGCAGCGTGGAGGCTGCCCGGGCTCCAGTGAAAATTTAAAGGGAGCTGACAGGTTTACATCAGAGCAATGTCCTTTTAAGCCATTTAAACAGCATGAATCTCACACAGAGCACTCCTCGCCTTTCATGGAGAGAAGGAGATGATTGAAACTGCGTAAAGCATCGGGGGGTCATTGGTGTCTGGCCCTCCTGTCTTCAGTTACCCACTAGCTGAGTGCCTCTTGTTGGTTCCATCTTTTCTTTTTCCTGATGCAGAACTTTGCAAGGGTAAAGATGCAAGTAACCATGTCTCTGGCATCTCTGGTGGGCAAAGCGTCAGACTTCAATGAGGAGCACCTGAGAAAATCCTTGAGGACGATTTTGGCCTATGCAGAAGAGGATGAGGCCATGCAGACGACACCTTTCCCCACCCAGGTAGACTGAGGAGCACACCTTATCTCATGATTGGGTGGGGATCAACCAATAATAAACATATATGAGTATAGACATATATATGAATTTATGCATATTTATATGTATAAACATATGCATATATACACATGCCACAATATAGTTATATATAATATATAGATATATCTATATATAAAATATATAAATATTATACAATTATATACACATATACATTATTGTGCGTGTATGTGTGTGTGTGTGTGTATAAAATGTGGAACCTAAGCTGAGGTCCTAAACTGTCCCCTACTTAGTATAAAAAGCCCTGATATTCCAGATTACAGTTTAGGGCTTTTCAAGTTGCAAATAACTGAAACTAGTTCAAACTATTTTTTTTTAAAGGTAATCATGAGGGAAAAATAGTATTAAGGATTCAGGGCTAATCCCTGGGTCCTAAGGGCCGGTTCACATCTGGGCCTCAGAAGCACCTGGACCTGCAAAGATGAAGGCCCCAGAGGATCCCGTCGAGACTGCCTTCCAATCTCTTAGACTTACACTAACCTTGACTCTTAGAGAAGCCTGCTCCTGGCTGCCCCTTGCACTTTCCGTGCAACCCTAACATGTTGCCCTGGACTACATACAAAGTAAAGATTGTTTGAGGGTTGTACACTCCCCTTTTTCAGGTAGAAGAACTGCTCTGCAATCTGAATAGCATCCTATACGACACGGTGAAAATGAGGGAATTTCAAGAAGATCCTGAGATGCTTATGGATCTCATGTACAGGTAAACTTCTGTGATACAGTCAAGAGAGGATCACTTGTGTGTCTAGGGTCTGTCACTGTGGGGCTCTTATTAATGTAGTAATCACAGGCTCTATGGGCACACTGATTTGGATGACATCCAAAACTGTATATAGAAATTGGTAGAAACTAATTATTCAGAGTAAATTTATTCATGTACAAGTTATCAGGAAGATCTTCCTAATTTAAAGTAAGATGCCTGTTTTCTAACACTATCTTCTACTTACCACAGAATGAGAGAAAAGAACTATCAACTATTATATGAATTACCTCCTATATAATTTTTCACTATTCTATTAAAACATACATGTACAGTTTTATTTAAAAATCATGTTTTACTCTGTAGTTTAAAATGTTGCCTTTCAGCCCTTCTTCAGGAGAAACTACTTACAGAAGCAAATTGTTCTGATACGGTATAAAAATGGTAGCACATTTGTCTCCTGTTATTTTGAGAAAAAGGAAAGAAGAGGAAGAAAACTGCTAGAGATCCATTAAAATAGATACCATTTGCCCTGGCTGGTGTGGCTCTGTGGACTGAGCATCAGCCCGTGAACCAAAAGCTTCCCATCTAATTCCCACTCAGGGCACACGCCTGGGTTGCAGGCCAGTCCCCAATGGGGGGTGTGCAAGAGGCAACCAGTCAATGTTTCGCTCACACATCGATTGGTTGCCTCTCACACATCCATGTTTCTCTCCTTCTCTTTCTCCCTCCCTTACCCTCTCCCTAAAAAAAACAAATAAATAAAATCTTTAACAAATAAATACAATAAAATAGATATCCTTTTGTCCGGTCTTTTTCCTCCCATAAAGCTTTAATTAAATGCTATTTCTTGGGGTCCAGAACACCTTAGACATGGAACGAAAATAGCTAGACTGATAAATGTTGGCCTTTTCTCTTGTATTCTGAATGTGTAGGTAAAACTGTTGGGGGAAAATTTCTTAGAAAAACCAAGTGGCCATACACAGTAGAAAACAAGCGTCATTAAGCAGTTGTCCTTGAAACTTTCTCACTTTGTCCTCAGAATTGCCAAGAGTTACCAGACATCTCCAGATCTGCGGCTAACCTGGCTCCAGAACATGGCAGAGAAACACACCAAGAAGAAGTGCTACACGGAGGCCGCCATGTGCCTGGTGCACGCAGCTGCCTTAGTGGCCGAGTACCTGAGCATGCTGGAGGATCATAGCTACCTGCCTGTGGGCAGCGTCAGCTTCCAGGTGGGGGACAAGTTCAGCTTTTCCTTTAGAGCAGTGGTTCTCAAGGCGGGGGCAGTTTTGTCCCACAGTCCAGAAGGCATTTGACAATGTGCAGAAACAGTTTTGGATGTTACCACTGAGGATGGAGGGTGGGTGCTCCCGGTATCTAATAGGTATAAGCTGGGGACTCTGCTAAACATTCTAAATATAGTGCTTAGGACAGCTCCACCCCGAAGATTTGTCTGGCCTCGAAGATCAGTAGTGCCAAGGTTGAAAAACCTGCTTTAATATATTATATTTGCCTCTGCATTGCTGTACCATCTTGGTTTGCTTTTTAAATTATTGATTCCAATAAATGTAGAGTTGATAGGCACTTTAGACATTCCCAAACATTCCACATCTATGATTTCATCTGACCTCCCCACCCACCAGTGAAGCAGCAGATAGGAATGGGATCACTGCTCCCACTTCACACATAAAGAAACAGAGCAAGTTTTCTAAGGTTGTTTACACTCTTCCTCAAAGACTTGTGAACCATGAGAGTATTTTCCAAACATTGAGAGAAATGAGGTTCCTTACAGCCCATTCCTTGGATTTCAGTTCCCAACTCTGTAGTATTCCATTCCCTAATCCAAAAACCACGGAAGAACCAAATTGATGTGGGAAGGGAAAAGGGGCCTGAATCAACATTTTCTTGTGATGAGCTGAATGTCACCCATAGTTAGCAAAGGGAATTTGTTTGCCAGGCCTGAAAATTGGTTCAGGCTAGAATGCCAAGTAGCCACTGGGACTGTTTTCACTAAATAGTTTAACACAGTATTTAGAGCGGGGGCGGGGAGGGGGGGGGATTGTTATGAGTACTATTTTGGTTTTTTTTAAAAAGATACAATCTGCAGGAATGACCAACCCCGCCCCAAAACCACAAACAATATAGTTAGTGCAGTAATGGAGCCCCTTTCGAGCCAGACTCACAAAATCACTTACAAGTGTTTGTATTATTCTTATTTGAATTTGCATGACTGGTTTTATAAAAGGCTTTGTTCTCATTATTGTTCTTCAACACACTTTTGTGATGCTGTGTGAAGCAGAGAGAGAGGGCAATTGAAAGTAGCTTTCACAGGCTTAGAAAGTAAATCCCCAAGTCTGCTGCTGGTAGAGCCAGGAGCTTCTGATTTCCCAGAATACTGTTCACCTGCCACTCTGGGAATGCCTCATATTGTTAACTCCTCTTTTCTTATGGTCTTCATAACAAAAATTTCTATTTTTTATTCTCAGCAAATAAATCTTCTTCTCAATTTAGAAATATTTGTTATAAAAGCCAAAAATTAAATTCTCATTCAGAAAGTGTAAACACATCACATTAGTTTTGT